>MU669460.1:24562-53590 GCA_026770625.1 Nicotiana glauca
ACGAACTGAAAGAACCAATAACCAATTGTCTAATTTACTCCAATATCATTACTTGAAACTAACTTTTTGATACACTAACTAGACAAAATGAATCCATAATCTATTTACAGTGCATGGATAAAAATTTCTACCGCCCTGTGAAGGACAATAAAAAGTTTCTAACCACTGGGAAAAGACTTTGCTAGTATCGGAGTCAACTGAAGATCTAGGTCTTACAACAGATCAAACAGTTAAACACAAATCAAGTTTGTCATTTATTTTCACGTAAAACTCATCATGTAAAAACATTCAAGTGGTAACACCTATTCACTGACTGCATAAATGGAAAAATCAGCGAACAAGCTTGTAACAAAAGCAGGGCATTTAGTTAAAGTAGTTACCGGCAAACCAAGCCAGATAATGCAGTAGTGCAAACCAATCAAGTTCAGCAGCACATTGTGCTTGGATTTTAGGAAGAATGTTTGAACATCTTCAAATCCAAACTGCATTGAATCCAGTTCTCTAACTGCTTTTAGATAATGCCCAACCTCAATGGACTCAAACGCCAAACAGCGGTCGACAAACTCAATCACACCAGCTGCTTTTCCTGCTACTTCATTGTGCTTCCTTATATAAAAGACTCTCCATTCCTGCAGTTTTAAGTATAAAAGTAAAGAGTTCCATTTTTGCATTAAGTTATAAAAAGGGTCGATGAGAAACTTTGTCTTCCATGAGACTTTTAGTCTAATATTACCTCGCCATTAGAAAAATGTCTCATTTTTGCCCTTTACCCCTAACGGAGCTCCAACCAAGGGAATTTTAATATATAGTCAAACATTGAGGGGCAAATTTCGACTTTTTTTTCTCGAAAAATTAGGACACATGGAGTCCACCCATTTTGCTCTAGAGATTCACTTATGGCAAGGGCAAATAGGAAACAATTTGCTAACGTCAAAGGTACGAATGGACCAAAAAGTGCAACGGAGGGCACAAAATGAGCAGTTTCAAATAGTACATCAGGCAAATTTGGACGTTTTCCCTATTGACAAAAAAAAACACAACTTTTTGTTTTGGGTAAGAAAAGAAAGTATGATTCTTTTTTGCAAAGGGTTTTCAGTTCATGCTAATTCCAACATTATATACACAGGAAAACATAAAGCATCACAGCACAAAGGATTCAGCAAACACAATCAGCATTTAACAGAACTTCAAGAACTCATTACAACAACAACAACAACAACAACCACCCCAGTGAAATCCCACACGTGGGGTCTAGGGAGTGTAATGTGTGAGCAGACCTTACCCCTACCGTATGAAGGTAAGAGAGGTTGTTCCAATGGAACTTCAAGAACTCATTGCAAGCCAATAAATATACTATGCATATGCATTAATATTCCAATCTTCTTAAAGCAGAGAAAGAGATTTCACTTCAGTATTAACCTCATGAGTCTGGTTGTCATAAGATGGGTCCTCAATCTCCAGAGAAAGAGCAGGCCATCTTTCTCTACAAAGAGACTCCCATATATAATCAGAACCACATAACTCCCACCAAAACTGAGAGCAACTCCCCAACGAGCAAAGATCAGCTACCTTCAAAATTACGGTTCAAAAATACCCATAATCAAGACCAAAATTTCCACAATACAGAAATCAGAAAGCCAATAGATTCAATCCCTTTCAAGAAAAAAATAGCAAATTAGAAAGACAAAAAAAAACATGAAGTAGCGGGGGTGGGCTGGGGAGGGGTGGGGAGGAGCCAGAATCAAGAAAACAAATTGTAGCCATTAAATTCAATTCCTTTCAAAGAAAAAGGGCATAGCTTTTTTTTAACAACACAGAAATCAAAAAGCAATAAATTCAACTCCTTTCAAGCATAATCTCAATTTAAGAAAAGCAATTCTAAAGAGAGAGAAAAAAGAACCTAGAATCAAGAAAAAAAAATTCTGATTAGAAAGTAGATAAAGTCAAAGTCTTTCAAGGAAAAAAAAGGTAACCTGAAGGGAAGAAGCAATTTTGAGGGCAATATCATGGGGAAGTGATGCTTGTATAGACATAGATGATGTGTTCATTTTCAAGCTCAGTAATTTTCTGTTCAGCTACGAAACTCAAGAAAATAGAATAAAATGCGTGTCCGTTTGGAAAAGGAGATATATTTGCCGTCATGCTACGTAACAGAGGCACGTGCCATCAATTCCCAAAGGTCAAAGGGTATAAACACTGGATTTTCGTTAGAGTTTTTCAATGAAGAATCTATTTTGTAAATTTTTTTTTGTATTTGATATTCGAATAAAACAAATAATTTAATAACAAAATATCATAGTACTACTACTTACACCACTCCCTATTGGACCTCTTCTCCACCTCGTCTATGATCTCTACTCACTTCAAATAATCCACTTTTTTAGCTTATACTTTATCATGTATCTCTTCATTCTACCACCGTTCCTCTTTGCGTTCACCAGCGAAACTCTCTAAGACTCCTAACATTTCTCACAACTTCTTTAATACAGTTCGCTATCATGATCCACGTACAACTGGAATCCCCACTACTCCTCCAACCCCCCATAGCCAGTAACTTCTCCCCAACATTAGAGCTTTGTCCTTAGTTAAGGCACTCCACTTGATCCTAGGTAGACCAAGCACAATTATCTTTTTCCTTGTTCGCATGATCGCCTGGTCCATAGCCAACATCCTATGTTGGGTTGTGAGATTCTTACGAGGGATGACCTTATAGTCCGCGCATAAACCTCTATCATACCTCTTAAAAAGTAGATAATCAATTTGGGTCTTGATAAATATAATTTTGTTATGAAAGTGTAGTCTATATATTGACTATATATAATTCTTAATTTTGACTATCTAACAGTTATGCGTGCTATGAAAAATTTAAACTTCAATTTTTGAAATAATACTGTTGAAGAAGATAAAGCAAAATACTCGTAGCTTAATCATCTATACATATCTATATTATTATAAAAGTATGAACTTTTATCTTTTAAAATATATTTCATATTGGATAAGATTGTTATTTAATTTTTTCTAATATTTAGAATTTAAGATACTCCTATAAAACTCTAAAGACTTCCAATGTGGCCGGATTTATTGCACATCGCTCAATACTACTTATGTCATTTTTAAAATATTACGTAGAGAACAAGATGGTAACTTGGGCTTAGGCTAATCTGGGCCACCAAATGCAGTAAGAATGGGCCATCAGTAGTTAAGGGTCAACCTATTAGTTAGATATTATATTAGATATTTAGATAAATACTCTAATAGTTGTCTCTAGAAGAAGGACACGCATCACCCATTGTATGGGTTAGTTAGATTATTCCTTTTGAAGCTAATTAAATAGGAGAGACACTGTTTGTAAGACCTGTCAATGGTTATGCAATCTTAATTTTTATTTTATCATTTTCCTCTCTTCATTACTGTTACATTGAGCTCATCAGCTCAACTACTGCATTTTTTTTATCAGAGTTCCGGTTCTAGCCGGAGAAGATAGTGGATAAACAAAAAAATTAGGCGAGAGACGACGATATCAAGAGGCTTGAAACCCATTTGAAAAGATTTGCTGAAGATACGTCAAAAAGATTTGTACAAATGGATGAGCGACAACTGATCTTTGAGGAAAGAATGATTGAGTTTGCTTCTTCCTCGAAAAGAATGGAAGAGATGCTTTACCAGATGAGCTTCATTCGCCAGCAATCTCCAGCTCCGTCAGCTTAATCCCAAATGGCCATCTCACAAGCAGGTGCCTTGGTTGACGCCGACCAATCCTCAGTCGGAGGTAACCCACATTTCAATACACCCCCTCTTACACCATAATTATCCATAGGTTACCGAGTCTAAACACCACCACCCATACCTCCAAACTTGAGCGTCGGCGCAGCTAACCAACCTACCTTTGAGTTCAGTTTTGGTCCCGTTTCCCTTCCACCGTTAAAACCTGCCATGTCTGCTTTCCACCCAAACAACCCTATAGTTTTTCCGGTTCCTGACCAATTTTCTGAGCCCATAACATTTCCCCAGCCCATGCCTTTTCCTGAACCCCTATTACAAACACACCTGTTCCTTTTGGCTCTTTTAACCAAACACAAACAGTTTGGCTCCTGCGACCTCTAATGCGCCAGATTCGAGTTGGTTAAGTTCATGGCTACCAAAAGTCAAATTCTCATTCCCTGAATTTGATGAAAATAATCCTCGAGCATGGATTAGGCGTTGTGATTTTTTTTCAACTTTATCAGATTCCAGATAAGGCCAAGATGTATTATGTTGTTATTCATTTAAAGGACCATGTGGATAATTGGTTTGATATCTATATGATGGATCATGGAGGCAAGGTCTCATGGGCCTTGTTTTGTTGGGATGTTTGCCTATGCTTTGGTAATACTATGCCGATTAATATTATTATAGAATTAATTGATTGGACCAACTTAAGGATATAGAGACATATCAATGCCGATTTGAGGAATTGCGTTGCCTAATGGTTACTATAAACCCCACATTACATGAACCATATTTGGTAACTTGTTTTATTGGGGGATTAAAGCCGAACATTATGCCACTGGTGCAATTTGCGAATCCTAGGACCTTAATGGATGTATATACATGTGCCAAATTAATTTACTTCCCTTTACAAGCAACTGACCACCCAGCTTGTGCCCAGAATCAATTACCAACCAGCCATCTTGCCCTTCCTGCTCCTCCACCAAAAAGCCCACCCACAATAAACACCACTAAAAAACCCATTAAACGCAACCTAACCATAGAGCAAATGAGAGAACAAAATCTTTGTTTCAAATGTCATGAAAAATTCTTCCCTGGCCACAAATGCAAAGTAAAGCCCCTTAATGCAATGGAGGGGGAGGAATTTTGTGACCTAGAGGATAAATTGCCTGAACCAAAATTAGAGGGAGAAAATGAAGTCCAAGAGGCAGTGTCCATTAACGTTTTCGGACCATAGCAAAACCCTATCTATAATTAAATTGGTGGGGTGGGCTAAGAAGCAAAAGTTACTGATCCATTGTGGGTCAATCCAAAGCTTTATGGACCCTCAAGTGGTGAAAGCATGTGCTGCTCCAGTGATTAATTTGCGAAGGTTGATGATGGTTAAGGTTGCAAATGGCCAGCGTGTCCCTTGTATCCAAGTGAGTAATCAATTCACTTGGAATATACAAGATGAGGCATTCATGTTCGATTTAAGGCCGATCAAAGTTGGGGGATGCGACATTGTTCTTGGGATGAATTGGATTGACACTCTCACGCCAATCTTGTTATCCACCCAACCATTGGGAATTTTGTTTTACAAAGAAGCAAAATTAATCACGTTACTTGGGCAGGTCGAATCTGACCCCTTAACAATAGTCAGTGAAAGGCACTTGGATCGCATAGCCAAAAATGGTCAATGTAACTACTTGGCCCAATTGATGATGCTGAGTTCAAGGGAAGCCCAAGAGCAGATCCCAGAAGAAATACGGTGACTTGAGCCTTAATTTTTCGGAGTCCATGATAATGATGTCATTCCCGTGATGTAGGCACTTGTGATCGAAACATCCCATCAGTTTGCTTTCCCAAAATATCAAATGCCTCACCATTGGTGCTCAGCTATTAGCGCCGCTGAATCATCGACGCTTGCCTATAAATACAAGGTTTAATTTCAGAAACACTTTACTCCAGTCTTCAAACTACCTCCAAACTTCTTTTATATCTCCCTCTCTTCATCCCTTCTCTCTCATTACCCGTTACTCCCATTCTTCTTAGTGTTAGAAAATGTCAAACTCCATCTATCTCTACTTCTTCTAATTCGAATCAATGGCAAAAACTTCCGAAACAGTTCCTCAAAAGGAGAAAGCTTACTCCTCCTCTTCCCGGCTGGCCAAACTTGTGGAGTTGGCCCTTCACGAGATTATTCCCGGCCTCTGCATTATAAAGAAAGATTTTAACATTTAAAATCCCCACACAATCCCTGGCCGATGCGAGCATGTATCCCAGTATATTAGCTCGATAATGAAGAAGCACCTCAAATCCATGAAGAAAGACTGTGGCTGGGGGGACGAGGTCGTTATATAGATCCTCGACCCCGAGGAGAGCATTACCACTTACGTAGAAAGAAACCTAAGTGTTTACACTTACCCCTTCACATTGGGTCCCCTCGATCCAGTCGTGATTGAATTTTGCAAAAGATATCAAGTCACCCTCAGCTAGATCCACCCTTATTTTTGGCGTATTGTGATTGTGCTATGCTACTTCTCTAGCAAGGCCAAGGGATTAGAGTTCACCCTCAATCACCTCATCCAATTGTATTGGCCTCAGCTTTTCCGAGGGTTGATCAAGCTCCAACACCGATCGAGCAAAGCCTTCTTCGCTAGCAATGATGAGGATAAGGACCGAGGCTGGATGAGCTGGTTCATTAGAGTGAGGACCTCAGACGTCATCCCCAGGGGAAAAATGTCATTTCCAAAGAAATGGAACCCCGATCGTAAGTGAAGTCCTTTTTTCAATATCCTTTTATATTCATGTTTTCACATTGTGTGATGACTTTACCTTTTTTGCAATGGTTGCTTAGATGCCCCATGTGATCCTTGAGCTCGAAGAGTGGCTCCAAAAATTAGTTGTGACCTCCTCGTATGATGAGCGCAAATGGCCTGACTTGTCGAGGGGAAAATAGGAGGCAAAACACCACAGTTATTTCTTTTCCAAGTCTTTGATGCTTTTCCTTTTATCGGAGAAGCCATCTTACTTATGCCTTATTCTCACTCATACAGGCATTGGAGATGTGTTTGAAATGAGGTCGGCCCCTCCCGTAGAAGAGACCGAGTCCCCGATTCCAAAATCTAGAAAAGATAGCAAGATAAAAAGGGCTTCGAAACCTGAAGACCCCCAAGATAAGAAGGCCCCTACTCGGAGACAAAAGAGGAAGCTCATTCACGTAGACGTAGATTCAATCCCTCAACTAAAAAATGAAGAAGAAGATAAGGGCAAGAATCAGCGCTGATGACCCGAGTCAGGAAGCCAGTTGAAGCCGTAAAGCCCTCCGAATCTAAGACCCTGCCTCATGGTGAGGAGGCTCCGAAGAAAGATATAGACAATGCCACTAAATCGCCTGAGGTCGAGATTTTTCCTCTGCCTTCGACAAAAACACCGAAGGGGATAAGTACCGAGGCTGAACAGATCGTTTTGAGCGACTCGCCCGGGGCCACAACAATTGGTCACTCTCCTCCTCTACCATATTATTTCGAGGAGGCAATAAAGGAAGCTCAAGCTCTGCAAACTTCTTATCCGAGCAGAGTCCCCAGTAAAGAAGATCCTTTCTAGGATTGCTTTACTGGTGTCGATGAGGACGCCGACCTCACCGATGCATCTACCCTCTTTGTAGAGGCTCATCGTCTTTCTCATGGGTAAGCATTAGTTCCTATCATTGTAATTTTTTCTTTTTCACTTTCCTCTACTGATATCTTTTTTTCTACGTCGGCCATTACCAGGTTTAGGGCCGAGCTGAGCCAACGTGAGGCCTGGATCAAGAAGTCCTCGGAAGAAGGGAAGGCCCTGAAGCTCTTTTGCATCCAAAAAAAGGAGGAGCTCAAGGACCTTTGGGCTGACTTGGCCAAAGCTCGTCAAAATGATGTCGAGCTAGATAAGTAGGGAATCATCATTTTGCAAGAGTATGGCCCACTTGACCCAACTGTGGAGGCTAACACTTCAGTGTCTCAGCTGCAGCAAAAATTGGAGATGATCAGGCAGCTTTGAAGGAAGGTCGATCAAGTTAAGGCCGACTACAACCAGTGGAAGGAAAATATGGGTCGGCTTGCTGCTGAGAAAGAGGCTGCTCTAGCCAAACTAGCCTCGGCTGAGACTCTGCTCTGGGGTGCTAAAGTGAAAAGCCTAGCCTAGGACAAGAAGATCAATGAGCTCAAAGCCAAACTTGTCGTAACCATGGCCGAGGTTGCCGAAGCCAGGGCTGAGATCAAGAGAATGAAGGCCATGGCTGATAAAATTATTGCTGTGTACCTAAAGGACACTGAAGCTGCTCAAATGGAACTAAGGGAAGACTCCAATCGGGAGAAACGGAGCAGTGATTTTGCCAAGTGTCATTCCCGGAGGGAGACTGTTGGCCCAGGTAAAGGTTAGCTTTGAAGATTGACAAAGGAACTCAGGATGAACCAGGTCCATCACTCAGGTGCACAGAAACAGGTAAATTCGAGCATGTGGGTTGCACGTGAAGGAGATAAGCTTAGCTTGGTGTATTTAATATCTCCTGATCGAAAAGGTTGCATAATTGATAAGGAGAAGGAGTCCTTAATCAAAGAGAACACAATTCAAGATAGGAAAGGAGTTAGAAGTTGAAATCAACTAGAACTCTTCCACCAAGGAATAGTTGTATCAGAACTCTAGTTATTTCTTCATCTACTAAATCTATAAATTGCATGATGTTCTCATATTAAAGTGTTGCACAAAAACGCAGAAGTCAAACGTGAATTGGGAGCAAAATAGCAAGGCTTTTTGCAAGCAGTTCGTGTGTGATTCAAGTGTGCAAACCATAAGCTACATGAACCAGATTGAAGAACCAGCTCCATAAAGAGTTTTATGTGTCTTTCTTTATTTCTAGTTCAATTGTAGTAGGTGTTTTTATATTGTACCTTTCAGCTTTATCTAGAAGCAATTGTAATAAGTACTTTGAGTATTCAAGTTAGAGTTAACTTGAAGTTGTCGAAGCAGTTAGAGGTTGGTTGCTACAATGGGATTAGAGTTAATCCTTAGGTTTACAAAGAGTTTTGTAAATGCAGCTTTGGCTTAGTGATTTTAGTGGAAGTTTGGGAAAATCCTACTGAGTAGTAGGTCGTGGTTTTTTAACCTTTTGAGCCAGGTGTTTTCCATGTAAAATCTCTGTGTTCTTTATTTTTTGTATTTATTATTCCGCAACAGTAGTAGTTTGAACATATAGACAGTTTGAGCAAAAAATTGGGTACCACACAAATCACCCCCCTCTTGTGTGGTATTGATGTTTAGAACATCAATTGGTATCAAGGCAGGTTATCCTTGAAGAGGCTAACACCTTACGAATAGATCAAGATGAGCGCACCACCTGAAAACTAGGAAGGGCAATCCACTCATAAGCCTCTACTCTTTAATGGCCAATACTACTCTTGGTGGAAAAATAGGACGAGAGATCACATCATTAGAGAAGACTATCAGCTATGGGACATTGTCACTGATGGTCCCCTTGCTACCATGAAGAAGAATGCTGAAGGTGTAGATGTGCCAAAAATAAGAGCTGACTGTAATGCTGAGGACTTGAGGAAGTGGGAAAAGAATGCAAAGGCCAAGAAATGGCTTGTGTGTGGACTTGGTCCAGATGAGTATAGTAGAATTCAAAGTTGTACCACTGTTAAGGAAATCTGGGACACTTTGCAAGTGGCTCAAGAAGGAACACCTCAAGTGAAGAGGTCTAGAGGAACACTACTGTATTCTCAATATGAGAATTTCACCATGAAGGAAGGGGAACCATCCAAGAGATGTATACAAGGTTCACCATACTGACAAATAAACTTAAGTCTCTTGGAAGGGTTATTCTTGAAGAAGACAAATTTGAGAAGATTTTGACAAGGGTACTACCAATCTCTTGGGAAAGCAAAATCACAGCTATTCAAGAATCAAAGAACATTGCCACTCTTAAGTTGGATGAGCTAATTGGAAATCTCACTGCTTATGAACTTAGAAGGCAAACCATGAAGATGGATGCACCCAAGAAGGAAAGGAGCATGGCATTCAGAATAACTGAAGGTGCTGATCTAGAGGAGGATAAAATTACCATGATCACAAAGGACTTCAAGAAGTACATAATGAGAGGAAATGGTCCTTCAAGAAGTGGAAGCTACATCAAACCAAGGGTTCCTGAAAAATAAACCAATGAGGGATGTTACAAGTGTGGGAAGACTGATCACCACATCAAAAATTGCCCTCAATGGGAAATTGAATGGAAGAAGCAAAGAGCTGAACGAAGGAACATGAAAAAGGAACATGTTCATCACAAGAAGAACAAAGGATCAACAAAGGCTATGGTTGCTGCTTCGGGTGAAAGCTTAGATGATGACTCAGAAGATGAAGATGGAGATGAACAAGCACTTATGGCAATTGGGAAATCCGATGAGGAATCTGAGGTAAGTATAATTCATCTCAAAGATAAGATTAAGTTTTTGTCTAAAGAAAGTCTATTTGAATTACTTCTAGATTTCATTGATGAATTTGAGGTTATAAATAATGAAAAGGAACAACTGTCTAAAGAGTGCGTGATTATGAAAGCTAAGTGCAAAAACCTGAAACTTAGGGTAATGAAAGTGATAGTAAAAAGAACCAGGTTCATGAACTTGATACCATAGTCCTAGAGCTTAAATCTGAAAATATAAAATTGAAATTAGGAACTGGTAAAATGAAATCTGATCACGCACAACTCACTTTAGAAGAAAATGTAGCAAAAATGAAAGATGAGTTGTACAAAAGAGATGAGCAGATAAGAGTCCTTAAGGAGGATCTAAACAAGGTTAAGCAGGAGCTAGATAGAACCTGTAAATGGAGTAGGTCCTCTGATGCACTTTCATGGCTACATGAACACCATAGTAGCAATAAGAGAGGACTTGGCTAAGGGACCCCTGCACCTAAGTGGGATCCCAAAAGCAATTACCTTACACTTCATGAGAATAAAATTTGCACACACTGTGGTAAAACTGGTCACTGTAAAAGTGGATATATTGCAAAAGAAAAGGCTAGTCAAAAGAATAAAGAATTTGTTCAAGGGAAAAATAGATTGCCAGGTTGGGCTAAAAAGAATTTAATTTATCCCTTTGCCTATAGAAAGGGACCCAAGCTAGTTTGGGTTCCTAAGACTAACCCTTGATTTTCTTTCGCGGGTCCAAGTGAAGGGGAACAGCCAAATATGGTATATGGATAATGGCTGTTCAAAGCATATGACAGGAAGAGAAAACCAGTTCCTTTCACTTGAGGACCTCAAAGGAGGTAATGTCTCCTTTGGAAATCGGAAGAAAGGTGAGATCATTGGGGTTGGAAAGGTAGGTAAGACTGTCTCTCACTCTATTGAGAATGTCTACCTAATAGATGGCCAAAAGTACAGTCTAATCAGTGTATCACAATTATATGATAAAGGTAACTTGGTAGCATTCACCACTACCAATTTTGTGATTAATCTTTCCACTGACAAGATTGTTTTGTAGGGAAAAAGTGTAAACAATATATACATTGCAGATTTGTCCACACTTTCAGAAAATGAACTCACTTGCTTAAGTGTGTTAGACAATGATCCCCTCCTTTGGCACAAGAGACTTGGACATGCAAGTCTGAGTCAACTCAACAAATTAGTCTCCAAGGATCTGGTGATAGGGCTGCCTAACATCAAGCTCAAGGAAGACAAAGTTTGTGAGGCTTGTGCAAGGGGGAAGCAGGTAAGATCCTCTTTTAAATGCAAGAAAGTGGTAAGTACCACCAGAACGATGGAACTGTTCCATATGGATCTCTGTGGTCCAATGAGAACACTAAGCAGATGTGGTAAAAGATATGTGATGGTGCTTGTTGATGATTACTCTAGGTTTACTTGGACATTGTTTTTAACATCTAAAGATGAAGCATTTTACATGTTTACTTCTTTTATTAGAAAAACTCAGAAACAACTAGGTAATAAACTTGCATCAATTAGGTCTGATCATGGAACTAAATTTGAAAATGCTAAGTTTGCTGAATTTTTGCATGCTACATCATAAATAGTTGCATGACTAGACCTATTGTTAAGAAGATTCCCTATGAGTCACTTAAAAGTAGAAAGCTAAATATATCCCATCTAAGGGCATTTATATGCAAGTTCTTTGTGCATAATAATGGCAAAGACTCCCTAGGTAAGTATGATCCCAGAAGTGATGAGGGAGTATTCTTGGGATATTCTTCACATAGTAAAGCTTATAAGATATACAGTAAAAAAACTATGTGTGTAGAAAAATGTATACATTTTTTAAAACTAACATTCTTTCTAAGAAGCAGGAGCAAGATAATGATGAGATTGGGCTGATAAGAAATTCAAATGGTGAAATCATAGTCCAGCCTGAAGAAGCATCACAGGAAAGAACACGTAATGGAATAGGTCTTTCCACCCAGGGCAACATGATAGGGGGAACTGACTAGAGAGAAACTGATCCTCAAACCTCGAGGGAACCTGTCCATGAACCTATTCCTTAGTAACAAAACCAGGAAGAAACATCTAAAGAAATTGACACTCCTATTGCAACATCCGAGAAATTGGATATAGATGAACCTGGTTCATCTGTTGATAATAAGTTGTATAGGGGAATGATTGGTTCTCTTTTGTATCTTACTGCTAGCAGGCCTGATATTATTTTCAATATAGGTCTTTGTGCTCGAGTTCAGGCAAATCGAAAGAAGTCCCACTTGACTGCTGTCAAGAAAATATTGAGATACTTGAAAGGCACCAATGACCTTTGCCTTTGGTATTCAAAAGGTAGTAATTTTAACCTAGTGGGATATGCTGACGCAGATTATGCAGGTTTCCTTGTGGATAAAAAGAGCAACTCAGGTATGGCACACTTCCTTGGTTCATGTCTTGTGTCATGGGCTACCAAAAAGCAAAATTCAATGGCCTTATCTACTGCTAAAGCTGAGTATGCTGCTGCTGCTTCATGTTGTGCTCAATTATTGTGGATCAAACAACAATTATTGAACTTTGGAATTTAAGTTGGTTGCATCCCTATTTTTTGTGATAACACTAGTGCTATTAGTATGACAAAGAAACCAGTTCATCATAATAGAACTAAGCACATAGATGTTAGGCACTATTTTCTTTGGGACAACTATGAGAAAGGCTTGATCACTGTGGAGTTTTGTGCTACTGACAAGAAAATTGCTGCTCAAAGTGTAGTTCAAGTTGGCAGTCAGGCATCCACCTGAATAAAAGGAAAATATCTCAGATTATAATTCAAGTCGTCAACAGAGGAATTTCACCGGAAGAATACAAGTCAGCATGGAAACAAAAGCTGAAGGATCAAGTTTGAAGAGATAGATAGGCTTTGTAATTTATAGATCATAGTTTAGTCTAGCTTCTTTTTATTTTGACATGGTGTAATAAGGGATTCAGTAAGCAGTAGTAGCAGCAGCAGCAATAATGAAATCACAGCTTCATGGTAGCCCCAGCTACCAAACATTCTTAAACCATACTAACCTGATTCCTTTATAGCCAAGGATATGTAGGCAACCTCAGAAGAAAGGTGCGGTCAAATATTTCAAAAATGCTTCCCAGGAGTATACAAACGGTCAAAAATTGCTCGTATCCGCTCATTTTTTCTTTGCGCGAAACTCATCGTGTTTCTGCGCAAAGAGGGGTAGCTATGAGCACGTGATTTTTGTCCTATATGAATTACTCCCATAGATTCAAAATAAAATAATTTCTTTTAGTGTTTGCAATTTTGTGGATTTTTGTGGCATTTTCTGTTAATTGTGTGCATTTTTGTCCGTGTATTTTAATTGGTGAAAAATACAAAAAATATATTGCATTTGCATTTAGGGTTTGACTTTGTATTTTTTAGAAATTAATTAGTAAGTATTTATTTTACAAAGAGGGAAAATCACGCAAAAATAGTTTATTTTCACATTTTAATTTTAGTTTGGAATTTTGGTAATATTCCGTTTAATTTGGTGTTAATTAGGTGTAATAAGTATTAGATGTAGTAATTAATTTAATTTGGTAGGATAATGTGATTAGGGATTAATTTAGGTCTGTTTTTATTTTTTTAAAAGAATTTAAAAGAAATTAGAAAAATGAAAAAAAAAAGAGAAAAATGAAAAAAAAAGGATTAAGGAAGACAATGTTTTGGGCTGTTTGTTAGCTTGGTCAAGCCCAAACCAATACCCCATACCCAAATAAACCCCCAGCCCAAGCATTTTCCCCCATACCCGTCCAGATTTTGCCGATACCTGGCCCAAAACCCATTCCCAAAATACCCGCCCCCTTTACCTCCTAAACGACCTCGTTTAATTTGAGTTTGATCTCAAACGTCGAGGTAAGGAGATTCGACGGCTGAGAACTTAGGGTCTTCGATATAAGACTGGCCAAACAGCCCTCACTTGTCTCTCACAACCCTTCGTCTCCTTGGAACCCTAACGACAATCGCCCCCAAATTCTCAACAATATCCGGTGGTGGCGCCACCATCAAACTCCACCAAAATCACACCCTACAACAACCTCACCCTCCCCCATCTCCAATTCCCATTCAGTTTCTTTTGAATCCCCCAAAATCCTCTCGAATCTCAAATCTAAGTTTCTAGTTCTAGGGTCGAAATCAAATTCCTTCATGCAAGGTCACCCCTCTAAGATCCCCGATGGTTCCGAGCCTATTTTGTCTCAAGATGGTGTTCTTCGTCCGTTCCTCACAAAGAATCGATGATTTATACCATTTCGAGATTAAAACAGATTCACCCACTATTTTCCAGTCCAAACTAGTAAGTCTCCTTTTCTTTCTTCACATTTTTCATTTACTCTTTTTGATTCGTCTAGTTTTCTTGTTTCTGTTCTATCTCTATTTTTAAATTCATTCCCCCCCTCCCCCTAAGACAGTGTGTATGTGTGTGTTTGTTCGTTTCCATTTTTCCAATTTTTCGTTATCTTAGTCATGTTTTCCTATCTTCATGTGATTTTTTATTTTTAGGTTATAAAATTTTCTAATAATTAGTTTAGGTAGGTTAGTGTCGAATTGTTAATTTACTTTTAACATATCAATCCAAAATGATAATTTGATACATGTTCTAAAATTGTTCAATTATTTTCATTTTTCTGCTATCATGGATTGGCTTGGGTTTGCAATTTCTTTTTACTTTGAATTCTGAGCTAAGTCTGTGGGGGATTACTGATTTTTGTTGGGTTTCAGTTACTTTTAAAGCCCAAAGGGAAGGAAGTTCATTGTATTTTGGGGTTCGACCCAGGGTCAACTGACCCATGTGGTATGCTTAGGTAAAATTCAGGGTCATTAGAGGGTAAATCAGGTAGATCACTTAGGGAATCTTGCAGTAACTACCTGAAGAAGCTTCTTAGAAGCTAAAAAATATATTTACTTGTCCAACAAGTTAATAATCTAGGGACTAAGTAGCAAAAGAAAAATTAGGAAAGGTCAAAAAGCAAAACCCAGCCTATATTTGCTGCCCTAGTAGTTTTCCTATAAAGGCATAGCTAAGAGGAGCTCATTTGAGATGGAAAAGAGGAAAAAGACTCGAAAAGGAAAAATAGCTAAAAATTAAAGAAAATTCATTGTTTCATTGAAACTCATTGGTGATTTCTTAAGTTCTTACTCTCTGAAAAGATTTTCTAGTTCATATAGTTCAAAATGAATTGAAATTGTGTGTTTGAGGTTTGGTTCTGAAGCTCACTTTGGTATTTGTTCGAGTGAGGCTGTGTCTATCGCTTCCATACTCGTTCTGGTTTAAGCTGATCCTGTTGATTCTGCTTACTACTGTTACCTGCTGATAACTCATTCTCTTGTGGCTTTGTTTGTCCAATATTCAGGTACACAATTCTGTAACCTATTGATTGTGAAGTGAGAACTTGAGGAATGAATCTAATTAAAGGATTGAAGCATATGAATTATTCCATTTCTGTTTTCTGATTTGTTTTCTAGTTTACCTGACCTTTGTATATGTTAGTTTTATGTGAATGGCTTGTAGCTATTAATAGAATCGAAATGGAATTCACATGCTGGACTTTCAGTTCATCCCCATGACTTCCCACATGTTTTGAATGACCTTGTGTTCATTAATATAGATCTAATGGCCTAGGTTCACTACTATCTAATTCACCAGCATCATGTGTTAAAATTATGTTCATAATTAGCTCTAGTAGGCTTCAAATGAGGTGTGTTCATGCATAGTCAGCGTTCGTGCTCAATATTATGCTTATTTGAGATTTATTGAAAGGCTTTTAGTGTTGAGTGTTGGCTTTTGTTTGGGGATTTGGTTACTTATGGGCCAAATCAGCAAGGTTTAAGCTCAACATTTAGTCTGTAAAGGATGTGGTGCTACCAAGTATTTATTAGCATATGAGATTCATGAAAGTTGTATTAGAGGAAGTTAATATCGTCTCCTTGAAGTTGGGACTTGAGTTGTTTTAGATTGATAGCTAGGCCTCTACTGTTTAGTTATGGTCTCTTTTATGTGAGTTCTTTCACTTTAATTTGGCTCGAGGTTTATGTACATATGGTAGTTAAAAATGACTCTAAGCTTGTTGATTTGGACCTTCATAACTTTGGTTTTATTTAAGGCCCAAGTTCGAAACTGATGTTGGACAATTGTTTGGCCTTTATTTATTATCTTTCAATTGCTTTCTCTTTAAGGTCAAGTCATTAATTGAACGCCATATAATGGTTTAAAGAGTGATGCTGAAGCCCGTTTGCATGAATATTGATTCCTTCTATTCCATTTTGAATTTATGCATTCTATTAGCAGTTTGGGGCATTATGAGGGCTCAATATTTGGCTGCACATTAGTTAGCTATAAAGCCATTGGAATTGGGCTTACCTTTAGGCCCAAACTGGACAGTCCCTTCGAATTGGGATTGAATTATTTCTCTTCCATTGCGCCGTCTGTTTGGACGCTCGGTCAATCTCTGTTGTCCAATTATTTCCCTTTTTCCATAGGCCTTTAATTGGTTTGAGAAAGATATTCCTTGGCTTTTAAGTGTTTAACTAGCCCATTGAATAATTGGGTGGTGAGCTATATTAGATAAGATATCATTAATGACCCTCCGAGCCTTTAGTTTGAATACCCTTTTTTTTAGAATAATTCGAGGTGTGCCATGCCAAGCAAAAATGACAATTGCATGGCCCTCTTTTAATTAGTTTTAACTTAACCTTAGAATTCAAGGCGTGCCATTTACCAAATTTTTATGGCCTCGCAAAATTAAAAATGCATAGTTGCTTTTGGGCACGTACTTTAATAACATTACCTTCCTAAATTTGGGTGCCCATTTATGTGACCCAAATCCAAATCTCAGCATTAGATAAAATATGTTATGGACTGCGGGTGCATTTATGTGACGTGGTTCGAAATATATTTTAAATAATATTGCAATCTTCCTTTAATTAAGTAAATAAAAGCAGTTTAAAAGCTAAATGCGCATGAGTTTAAAATGTTCTAAAATCAAATAAGAGGCCAATTATAACAGTTGAGAGACCGTGCTAGAACCACAGAACTCGGGAATGCCTAACACCTTCTCCTGGGTTAACAGAATTCCTTACCCGGATTTCTGTGTTCGCAGACTGTATAACAGAGTCAACCTTTCTCAATTCAGGATTTTAACTGGTGACTTGGGACACCATAAATTATCCCAAATGGAAACTCTGAATTTTTAGTAAATAATCCCGTTTCGATTGTCACTTTAATTTGAAAAACTCCTTTATTATACCCTTTCCGGGGGTGTATGAAAAAGGAGGTGTGACACATTTCAACCCCCATTTTCTTCCATTAGAGCCGATTTTGGAGCAACTTTGAGGAGCCATTTTCACCACCAAGCATGAGGTAAGTAATTTATGCTAGTTTTGAGTTAAATACATGATTATATATGGATTTGGACATGGAAATTTGTAGAAAACTTAGGGTTTGGGGGAAAACCTAAAAAATTGATATTCTTGGAATTTGACCATGATTATGGATATAGAATTAAGAGAAAATCGTATATTTGAGTTCGTGAGTTCATGGGTAAATTTTACCTTCGAAAAATTTCAGAATCCGGGCACGTGGGCCCGAGGGCATTTTTGTCAACATTTTGATCGGGGGGAATTGTTATAAATTGGATTGTAATGAGTACTTGAGCATATATTAATGGGTTTGCATGATTATTCACTAGCTTAGGAGAGGTTAGCATCGATTTGAGTCTTCGGAAGGGCATGGGATGCCGATTATGGATCTTCGGTACAAGGTGCGTCTCCTTTCTAACCTTGTAAGACAGAATTGTCCCCATAGGTAAAATAATTGATTATGTGCTCATATTTGTGGAGGCTACGTACGCATAAGGTGATAAGAGTCCATGTGTAGCTACTAATATGTGTAAGTCCGGGTAGTCTAGGACCCGAAAGCATGCTATACTTGGAATATCTGTGATCTTATTGATAATTGAATTTATTTAATTCTATCGAACTGGTAAATGGATTTATAAGAGGATTAAGCTTCATTTTCTTAAATCAATAAAAGAGAATTGGCTTTTATTTGGATAAATATTCCCCGATAAATTTTTATTTGTTGTTTGAGCATGTATTTCTATGTGTACCTGCATCACATGTAAGTTTCGCGAGCGGGATGATTGTTTATTTAATTTTGACCGCGTCGCATGTATGGTTCACGAGCGGGTTAATATATGCATCTATGGTTCGCTCCGTTTGACCCTCGACATTACACATTTTACATTTATGTTGGATTGGGCCGTACGACCTCGGCATGAGTTGTGCATGCTTGTATTGCTTGCCTTGAGAATTATTGATATTGATATCTACTCCCCCGACATGAGATAATTGTTAATTAATGGATTACTAATCCGAAGATTTTTAATAAAAAGGAACTTTTACCTTTTTCATGACTTATCTGGATTTACTGTTGTTAATAAATCCATGATTCATCGCATTAATAATATTATTATTGGACCACTAGTAAGGGTCGAATTTGACCTCTCATCTCTTCTTCTTCGATATTAGACGGGATACTCATTAGGTATACATTGTTTTCGTACTCATACTACACTTGTTGTGCATTTTTGTTGCACATGTTCAGATATGCCTAGTGGCTTAGTGGCATAGTAGCATGGTTGATGCGGAGACTTAGGTGAGCTACATTTGTCGGGACGATCCGCAGCCAGCAGATTGTCCTCCCGATTGTTGTATTTATCCTCTGGTCCTTTGTATTCCGGACGATTGTCATATTATATTATTTTCTTAGAAATTGCTCATGCACTTGTGACACCGGGTTCTGGGATGGATATAGGCTATTTTGTACTTACTTGTAAATATTCTTTTACTTATTTTCGTAAAGATTATCTTTTACTAACTGGATTGAAGGAAAATATTAGTTTTCAAAATTATTGAGATAAGAATTTAATTAAGTATTTTGTTGGCATGCCTGATAGCGGTATCTGGCGCCATCACGACCCTTAGTGGATTTTGGGTCTTAACATGTAACTTGCAACTTGCTACATTAAGATCTATCAAGTTTTGGGAAGTCTATAAATAGAGCTCATTTGAGCTAATTATAGGAACGGAAGAGCTAGGCATAAAATATTCTGAGAGCTTTTTCTTTTCCTTTCTTCTTTTAGCCATTAATCTGGCTTTATTTCTAGTTCTGAATAATTTGAAGTATTGGAAATACTCTAGTCCCTATTTTTAATTAAATAGGGGGAATTAATCTGTTGAATATTTTTTTCTATTTCCTTATTTAATGGAAAGCTTATTTAAGTTATGTCATGTGCTAAAATTACTCATTAATATCTAATGATATTTGATCTATTTTGGAAACTTTATACTTACACAAGAGAATTTTCAGTGAAGAACCTGGTTCATCAAGATAACACGGTATGTTTTCTACACTCTGCATAATTTGAAATAACTATATTTGGATCATGCGCAGAGTCCTACCAAATACCAAACTCCTTTTGGACTTATCCGTTATAAGTGAACCAGTCCCGTTCAAAAGAGTCCCAACCGAATGGAAGTACCTAGATTCTAGGGATACATCTAACTTCTCTTCAAAATTGAATTTTAGTTTGATTAAACTTCTAAGAGTCTGAAAAGTTGTAGCTACCCCATCAATTATTCCATTGTATATTGATCAACTTTAGTGTATTTTTTACTTCATCTCTCTCAAGCCGTCAAAACTCTTATTTTACTTTCATCTTCCAAACACTATCTAATTCTCTTCTTTTCCATACCCTAGCCCAGATATGTCGAACACCTTTGAAAATCCTTCATCACCACCACAGGAAACCACTTCCATACCTTCTAGAACACTAATTTCTAAGAAAAGTAGAGTAAAGATGATGGCTTGTAAGATTGTCGCTGAAGGAGAGCAGATAAAGAAAATAAACAAGCAATTGAAAGCAGGTAGGGAAGAAGAATCCTAAAAATCTAAAGATTCATTTAAGTCTGCTACTAAAGGGGAAGAAAGTAGGTATTTCGAAACTGAACAGGTATCTTCTGATTCTAAAGTTACTCCTGAGACAATTTCTGAAGTTGCTACAAATTTAGAGAATATATTTGTACTGGTAGGATCTATAGCAGGTGTTGAGACTACAGAATATGGAGAACTTGGTGGTAAAAATAAAAAGGAAAAGAAAAAGAGAGCAAGGGTGCTAGGAGTACTGTGAGGGGAAATGGTACAAGAGTGGCTGATTCTTCACCCACTCCTATTGGTCTAACAAAAGAAACTGAGGTAATGGTTGTTTGGGAAGAGAAATTTAGTGAAATAGAAGAGAGTGTGAGCAAAACAGGGGGAAGTAGGTCTGGCGAAGTTGTTGAGGGGTTGGTTCAACTTGAAAAAAATATAGATGAACCCGTTCCATCTGAACAGGAAACCCTCGCAGACCTACTGATAGAGTTATCAATGGTACCAAAACTTATGCCATTCCCTATTGTTTCATTCTCACAACTGTGCTACACATTTCAAGGTACCTGTGAAGAAGTGGGGTTAATACTCTACTTGCTTGCATTTATGAAGTCAATGTCATTATTAATGAACCTAGTTCATCTAAATAGATACCTATTAATAGCAAAGTTAGGGGTCGTTTGGTATGGGGTATAAGTAAAAATAACACTGGTATAAAAATTTAATACCAGCTTATACCTTGTTTGGTTACTAAATCTGGTATAAGTTATCCCAGTATTAAAATTAATACCAGGATAACTTATACCTCTCAGCAGATGGGATAATTATTGCTGGGATTATTATCACCCAACAAAATAGCGAAATTTACCAAAATAGCCCTAAAGTCCTCAAACCCTTTTTCTACATCACTTTTCCCATTCTTTACCCAACATTGGTAAAGCAACGCCGTCAAATTTCTCTGCTCTTTGGGGAAGATTTCTTCTCTTCTTTGAACAGAGAAGCTATGTTGTAGTGATTGAAGAAGACATTATCTTCCATTTTGATTTTCTCACAAGGTTAAAACTTCTATCAAAACCTATTTCTTTTATTCTTTCTTGTTATCATTTGTCTGCTTTGATGGCTTTAAAAATTATTTTGCGAAAACTAATTTTCTTATTTGTCTCTTCTATGAAACTTGCTCCTACCGACACCATCCAACGTTATCATCCTTTATTGCAGCCAAATTTTGTATTTATCTTAATAAATTTACTAAGTTCTTTGTTGTATAATTTGGGTAAGTCCTCTTCTCTACCAACATAGTAAAATTCTGAACTCTTTTATGAATGGTACCTAATTGTTTAGCTGAATTTTATTAAGCAAATAATTGAGAAAAATCATAGCCTTTAAATCTCAATATGTAGTGTCGAAAAAACTGAAATATATGAAAGAGCACTAGCTATATGTGAAAGAGCTGTAATATGTAAAAATCACAGTTGTGGATTGTCTTCTGCCATTTATTTGCCCTTCTCTCTTTATGTTGATGATGAAATTTTAGTTTAGCTTCTTTCCAAATAAATTTTTACTCACAAATTCCTTTTTCTAATTGTAATTTTTTGTATATTAATTCTTTTTATTTTTGTAATGGCAAAATTAGGTTTTCTTATGGATCATCAACTATTGTCCCATATGGAATGCGCTATTATCCTTGAGGAGATATTGTGCCAACAATTTCTTGTTGTATTTATATTTCTTTTAATGACTATTTATGGTCATTCTATAAGAAGACAACATAGAAATAGGCGTGTGATTAGGTACCGTATGAATGTTCGAATTCCTAAAATTATGTCTCATTTGAATTGTATCATACATGACAGTGATATTGCATGTATTGATAAGTTAAGAATGGATAGAAATTCCTTTCACACTTTAGTTCTCTTAACTAAGGAAATTGGGGGTTTAATAGATAGTAAAAACATGTCAAGTAGTGAAAAGTTAGCAATGTTCTTAAATATCTTAGCTCATCACGAGAAGAATAGATCAATTAAGGTTGACTATGTTAGATCGGGTTGGAGCGTAAGTCAAGCTTTCAATGAATGCTTGAGAGCTGTTCTCAGACTAGCTCCATTGTTACTTGTTAATCCCAAACCAGTGCTTGAAGATGAGATTGAAGATCAATGGAGATGGTTTAAGGTATGTGAAATTTCTTTTGAGCATATATATGAATTTATGTAAAACTAAAAAAAAATATAATCATACGAAAAGAAATTAATAGTTTGAGATAATCTATAATTGATTTTATAGGGATGTCTAGGTGCACTTGATGGTACTTTCATTCAAATTAGAGTTCCATCCGAGTACAAACCAAGATACAGAACAAGAAAAGGAGAAATGGCAACTAATGTACTGGGAGTTTGTGATAGAAATCTTAATTTTACTTATGTATTACCTGGTTGGGAAGGATCAGTTGCCGATGGTCGTGTATTACGAGATGCTATAGTGCGAACGAATGGTTTGAAAATCCCTGAGGGTATGCCATACATATGCTTATACACTCAAGTTATATCACAAAAAGAATGCTACATAAAAATAACTAAATTTTATGTTTATATTATAGGAAATTATTATTTGTGCGATGGAGGATATACAAATGGAAATGGTTTTCTTTCACCTTACAGAGGGTATAGATATTGGTTAAGGGATTGGCAAGGTGACAATCCGCCACCTCGATGTCGAGAAGAGCTTTTCAATATGAAGCATGCTAGGGCTCGTAATGTTATTGAAAGAGCATTTGGTCTCTTAAAAGGGCGTTGGGGAATTCTTAGAAGCTCTTCGTGGTACTCAGTTAAGGTTCATAACAGGATCATTAGTGCTTGTTGTTTGATGCACAACTTTATTCGTAGAGAGATGGAAGTGGATCCATTAGATATTGATATGGAAGAACAAGTGGAGTATCAACATGACAACATTAATGTTGTTGAATCATCTCAAGAGTGGACCACATGGAGGGATGAGTTGGCTCAATCAATGTGGAATGCAAGTCTAAGCAATTGATTGTTTCAAAACGTTCTATGCTTGTATTATATTTTGTGGTGTTTGGGTATTTTTCTCTTTAGTTTTTTGTATGATTGTAAGGTGTATCAACTTTCAGTTTTTTGTGATTATAAGAAATAGTTACTTTGATTTTTGTGAAGATTACTTATATTTAGTTAGCGTTTCTTTTTTGATAGTTCTATACTTCCATACATATGCTTTTGTGATGCTAAGTAATATTGGGGATACTTATGCTTCTTGTGGAAATAACTAATACTTGGCTTTATTTCACAAGATTATACAGATATAATGAATAGACAGGCAGAAAATTCAAAGTTACTGTCAAGAAGATCAAGAAAATCAACACCTTCTTCCCGAAGGATCTGGACTCCAGCAGAAGAAAGTTCTCTTTTAGATGGTTTAAAAAATTTGTGTGCTGATGGTTGGCGAGCTGATAATGGAACCTTTAGGCCAGGATACTTGATGGAGCTGGAGCACTATTTGCATGAACGTCATCCTAGTAGTCAACTGAAAGGTGAACCACATGTTAATAATAAATTAAAAGCGTGGAAGAGATGTTATTCAAGCATAAGTTTATTAAAGAGTCGAAGTGGTCTGGGATTTCAATATAGTGATGGAACCATAATTGTTGACGATCCAAAACAGTGGGATGACTTTATAAAGGTAATTTATACTTTGCTTAAGTTATTAGAATATTGTTACTTAATATAGGAATTTTCCTGAGTTCCCATCATAGCTTATAACTGACGCATATGTCATTACTTTTATTTCTTTCCTTATTTTTTCTAGATGGATCCAAAAGCAAAAAGCATGAAAGCTAAGAAATGGCCAATGTTTGAGGATTGGGAGGAAATATTTGGCAAGGATAGAGCGACAGGTGAGTTCGCAGAAGGGCCGCTAGATGCTGCTGAGGATATTCTAAGGAGTCAAGCTTCAGGACTTTCTAATGACATGAGCTTAGGATGGCCTATTGTTGTTGATGATGAAGAAGAAGATGATGCTGCTGATGGACCTAATATAGCTACTGGAGAAGCTGAAAATAAAAATGCTTATGATGGACCTAGTTTTACTGGAGCATCTGAAAAGGAAGATGCTAGAGCATCTGAACAAGAATGCGCTGGAACATCTGAAAATGAACATGCAGGATTCCAACAAAATCATAAACAAGGTGAGCATGCTAATAGGTCCTCTTCTAATTTCAATGAAAAAGAGAAAAGCAAGAAAAGAAAAAGGGTTGTGGAGGATTCTAGCGAGACATTTCTTAAGGGTATCACAGAAGTTATGAAAAACTTTATTGAAAGTCAAGATAAAAGAATGGGTGCCTTGATTGATAAGATTGGGAATCGTGACCGATCTGATATTCGTGGTGAAATTTATTCCATCCTTGAGTCTCCCGCATTTGAGTTGTACTCTGTACAAGAACGTATCAAAGCTACAATGATTCTCTGTGAAGATGTCAAAAAGATGGAATTATTTTTACGTATGGGTGAACTTGAGCGCCAAACAATGATGTTCATGATTATCAATGGTAAACTTTGAAGTATGGTAAAGTTGTGTATATGTGGTGGTACTAGTTTGATAGTTTTTGCTCGACTAACAACTTTAAAGTTAAATTGTAGTGCTATTTTTGATACCTCGGGTTATGTCCATCCTCTTTTGTTTATGACTGATGGGCACGAGGATGCTATATTTTTGTGTAATTAATGTCTATTAAATAGCTTAACTCTAGTGTAAATGTTAAGTGCATATGTAATTATATTACTACTATGACAATTCTTCAATTTCTCTATTTAGCTTAACTATATTTTTTTATGCCTCTAAATTATATAGGTTTGGTTATGTTCTGGACAACCTGTGGATCTTGGTTTGAACCTCTCATGTGAATTTTTTTTTTAAAATCACAATACATTCCATAAAAAATGAGAAGACCAAGAAATTAGTAATATTATACATGGCAATTAGCGATCTTACATCTGAAGGAAACATGAATTAAATTGGGAAGAAGATTTAGAAGAAGAAATCAACAGTTATATTTCAAACAATTGAAAACTAGAGCCTCAAAAAATTATTTAGTACTTGTTAGAATTGGAAATTGACGTATGTCAATTGGATAAAGGAGTAAGAAGATGGAGGTTAAATAAGATGGAGGGTATTTTTGTAAACAAACAACTTCTTCTTAAAATTTATGCAATGCATGTTATTTTTAATACAACATACCAAACAGTGGATAAAAAATAATACCAGCATAACTAATCCCAGCATAACTAATCCCAGCATAACTTATCCCAGCATAACTTATCCCGGTACAAGGGATATTCAAACCAAACGACCCCTTAGAGTCTTGGTATAGGAGAGTGAGACAAAGGATGTTGAGATAGCAAGGCTGAAGACATGATTGGTTGAGGTAGAATCTGAGAGAGATGTTCTCAGAACTGAACTTGCAAGGGAAAAGGAGAAGAATGATGGAATTCTTCAAGACATGCTGAAACTTCTCCAAGCAAATAACTCAACCCTACCTCTTCCAAGCCTTAAGACTCCTAGCCTAATATAGATAAACTAGTGACCAAATTCGGGACTTTTTATTTCTTTTGCTCATGTTTTCAGTATTTTTATTTCTTCTTATGCTTTGTGGTAGAATCTTATCAATCATCAATGAAATTCACTATTTTTGCTCTAACTGTTTGTTCATATTTCTTTGATGGTTAAAATTCTTAGCTTGATCTATAATGATTAATCCATGATTGCATTTGAAGTAGCCCCAGTGGCCATGAGTAAGTTTTAAAATCTGGTTATCTCACATTTTTTATTGCAACTTTTTGATGATGCCAAAAGGGGAAAAAAGGGGTTGCTCTTTAAACAAGTGATGTTTACACTTTGAACATTGATGTTTATAACCTAATGTACCTGGTTCTTGATGATAAGTGACAAAAAGGAAAAATGTTTCTAACATTGTGTTGATGTTGAGCTGAGTTAAAACAGGACCTAAGCTTATGAAAAGCACATAATTTGTCATAATCAAAAAGGGGGAATTTGTTGTCCCAAGTAAAGTTTAGTTTTGAAGACTGAAAAAGGAACTCAGGATGAACCAGGTCCATCACTCAGGTGCACAGAAACGGGCAGATTCGAGCATGTGGGTTGCATATGAAGGAGATAAGCTTAACTTGGTATATTTAATATCTCCTGATCGAAAAGGTTGCATAATTGATAAGGAGAAGGAGTCCTTAATCAAAGAGAACACAATTCAAGATAGGGAAGGAGTTATAAGTTGAAATCAACTAGAACTCTTACACCTACTAACTCTATAAATTACAGGATGTTCTCACATTAAAGTGTTGCTCAAAAACACAGAAGTTAAAAGTGAATTGGGAGCAAAATAGCAAGGCTTTTTGCAAGCAGTTCGTGTGTTATTCAAGTGTGCAAACCAGATGCTACATGAACCAGATTGAAGAACCAGCTCCATAAAGAGTTTTATATGTCTTTCTTTATTTCTAGTTCAATTGTAGTAGCTGCTTTCATATTGTACCTTTCACCTTTATCTAGAAGAAATTGTAATAGGTACTTTGAGTATTCAAGTTAGAGTTAACTTGAAGTTGTCACAGCAGTTAAAGGCTGGTTGCTACAATGGGATTAGAGTTAATCCTTAGGTTTACAAAGAGTTTTGTAAATGCAGTTTTGGCTTAGTGATTTTAGTGGAAGTTTGGAAAAATCCTACTGAGTAGTAGGTCATGGTTTTCACCTTTTGAGCCAGGTATTTTCCACGTAAAATCTCTGTGTTCTTTATTTTATGTATTTATTATTCTGCAACAGTAGTAGTTGGAACACATAGAAGAACCAGGTCCTTCCAAAAAAAGATTAAGCAAAAAATTGGGGACCACACAAATCACCCCCCTCTTGTGTGGCATTGACGTTTAGAACATCAGAGACCCTCGAAGAGATCCATGCTTGAGGTTTCGAAATCACCGAGGAGATAGCCCAAGAAAAAGTGCTCGAAGCCAATGCCAAGTTTCTCGTCTCCTCCGACGATGATGATGATGTTGAAGGCAGCGAATGTGGGTAATGAAGTTGGGCCCTATAGAGGAAGATGCTCCCGAGGGAGAGATCAGCCTTGGGCATAGATAGGATTTTTCTTTCTCTTTCTGTATTTTTCTTTTTGCAAGACCTTTCATCGGTCTCTTGTATATACCTTTTTCCAAGTATATAAAGAAAGAGTTTCCTCGAATGTTTTCTTGATGTTTCCTGCCTTATGAAATCCTTGCAATGACTTCATTCTTTTTAATTGTGTGTTCGAGATTTTATCTCAGATGTTTTCATTGAAATTGTCGTGGTCGAGTTCGAACAAGGTTTGAACTTTGGGGCATAGACCCTTACAGGCTTGTGCTGGATAATGGTAAGTTCCCGAGCCATAATCAAGCTATTACTTATTTAGGCTTGGGATAATCGAACCCTTGAGTTCGAATCGGGTGAGAACAAGGTCTCGAACACTAAGTATATCGGTGTCACGACCCGGATTTCCCACCAACGGGATCATGATGGCGCCTACTCGTGGTAGCTAGGCAAGCCAACTTATCTACCTTTTTCATTAACAAAAACCATTCTGTTGACAATTTATAGCATCAATAATAATAGTAATAATAACTGCAGAAGTCTAATTTATAAGTCTGAAACAAATACGGAGTAATTAACAATAACCTCTACCCAAGATTTGGTGTCACATACTCACGAACTACTAAGAATATACTAAATACAAAGGTCTAAAAGAAATAGTCTCGAAACAATGAGGCAACGGTCAAATAAGGAAAACATAAATAACAGACGTCGGGCCTGCGGATGCCTGCAAGGCTACCTCAGTCTCGTGATAATGAAATCCTGCTCCCGTACTACTGCTGCTGCTGGTCCTCAAAACTTGGACCTGTGCAAAAATGCATAGAAGTGTAGCATCAGCACAACCGACCCCATGTGCTGGTAAGTGTCTAGCCTAGCCCCGGCGAAGTAGTGACGAGGCTAGACTGGACACCACATAAACCTGTGCAGTTATAAATATACAACAAAACATCGAATACAAGGCAATTAACAACATGGGAGGGGAAACATGCTAAGGGGAGATACAATATCAACAGTAATCCCAAGTAACAAACTAGAACAGCTTAGGCTCACAATGAACAAGGAATCAATACTCAATACAAACACATGGCATCAATAACTGTTGCGGCGTGCAACCCCCTCCACAAATATCATAGTTGCGGTGTGCAACCCGCTCCACAAATATCAATCTTGCGGCATGCAACCTACTTCACAAATTTCACTGTTGCGGTGTGCAACCCGACCCATACCATTTATCAGGTATCACTGTGGCGGCGCGCAACCCGACCCTCATATATCATTGTTGCAACGCGTAACCCGCTCCTCAATATCATTTAACAGTCTGGTTCCCCAAACAACAGTCACAATTAAGGGACATAACAACAAGCAAACATTTGACAAAAATCCCGGCAAGGGAAAAGAATCCAACAAGTTCAACAAAACGTCCCGGCAAGGGAATAATCAACAACGCTTTCTTTTTCTTACTTTTCTTATCTTATAATTCACTCTACCATTTTGAGCCAACGCTCCAAAGAATCCAGTAATTTCATATACTTTCAATATTCGTATTACAATTCGAGCCAACGCTCCTAGAAATCAAATGATTATTTTACCGTTCACATGTTATTCATAACATATAGAATTTCTGCAATAGACACGGAGTTCACAACCAAGTCATGGTAATCACATTATAAGGACCCACGATCATGCTAGACACCAATGTATAGATACTCGTCACCATTCCTATACATCGTACTCGATCACATAGCAATTAGCAACAAGACTCAACTCCTA
>MU669466.1:6987-20074 GCA_026770625.1 Nicotiana glauca
GAGACCAGCCTTCCGTGGCCTGGGCCAAACGTTGGTTTGGGCCTGGTCTCTTTGCATTTTTAGCCATTTTCTAATTTTCTTAACTAGCCAACACTAAATTAAATACACTCTTAACAAATTAAAAGAGATGAAAATACACACCTATTAATTAATACACAGATAAACAATGCAAATCACATATTTTAACTTAACTCAATGACAAGGGACAACAATGCATATATATATATTTTTTGTAATTTTCTTTTCTAACCCCTTTATGGCTAAATGCACGTAACACGTATTTTTTGTATTTTTAATTAGTTCAAATAAACAAACACACATACAAGATGCTAAATAAAGATAACACATAATCCACAAAAAATCAAATGCGATACAAAAACTATTTTATTTTAGGCTTTTGGGAGTAATTGTCATGAGAGCAAAAATCACGTGCTCACAATCATTAGGTGTTGGTGATCTCAAATACTGCTCACCAAAAACCTCTACGACAACTCGGCAAAATCTATTCAGGCTCTCAATTGCAGTCGACTCTCCAATTTTCACATATTCATCAGTGGCATCCGCTGGCAAACCGTATGCCAGCATTCTAAACACGGCTGTAATTTTTTGTAGAGAGATAATCCAAATCCAACCACAGCATCGGCACATTGTACAAAGTACATATCATGACCTTTAACTTCATCAACTATTCGGAGGAACAAATTACGGGACATCCGATATCTACGACGAAACTGGCGATCATTAAAGCGGGGATTATCTGAAAAATAATCAAGAAATAAATTATTATCAGCACCTTCACGATCTCGATTGATTACCAAATAACCTGGAACGGAGCCAACTCTGACAGGATCATTATTTCGATTTTCTTCCAAACACTGCCGATCCGACTCATCGTGAATTTATGAGACAAGAACATCAACGAATAATATATAAAAGAAGTCAAGAATATTCACAGTCACAACCACAACAATCCTCAGCCACATTCAGTCAATACTATAATGATTTTGGTGTATCTTGAAACGACATAGCTCCCTACTAAGTTATTATGCTATTTACCATAGTTTCAGGTTTTATGTATTTTACTTTAATGTATTTTCAATTGTCATGTATTTCCAATTTTAATGTATTTTTATTTAATGTATTTTCAATCTTCACTTTTCAATTTTAGCAACAACTAATATTTTATATTCGCACCTTTCAATTTTAGTAACATCTAATATTTTATATTTGCACCATTCATTTTTTGAGATAATTATATATTTTTTGTACAATTATAACTTATAATAAAATTAACTTATAATTTTACATAAAAATAATAAATCCACAAAAATTAATTTATCAAAATTATACACCAAAATTAAGATATAATATTAATATTATAAAGATATTACATAAATATAATTAAGTATATATAAAGAGATAAATTAAAAGATTAAATAATAAAATAATAATAAAAAATGATGAATAGTAATGGGAGAGATGAATAGTGTACCCCCATATTTGAGAAAATATTATTCATCCCCCATTTTGGAGACAAAAATGGGGGAGGGTTGGAGCTACATTACCCCAGAAATTGGCCCCATTATGGGGATGGGGGCAAGGTTGGAGATGGCTGAAGTGTGAGTTTAGTTTAGACATAATTTCAAGTGAAAATGGTATTGAAAATTAAAGTTATATTTCGACATAAATATAGTTTTGGGTTATTCTTGAATTTTAGTGAGTGATTTGAGTGAAAATTTTAAAAATGTTATGAAATAATAAAAGATTGCAGAAAAAAGTAGGGAGAGAGAATTCTTATTGATTTTGGGATCAATTACAATGAAATAGAACCCCTCTATTTATAAGGGAAAAGTGGTTTAGCCACCAAGTAACAAACCTTAAGATCTCTCTAAAATATAGGCATTCACCTTAAATAAAATTCTATTTATAACACTCCCCCTTGAATACCTATTCAACATATAATGTGCCTCGTTAAAACCTTAACTAAAATAAAACGAGTGAAAAAAAAATCTGGTAAAGAAAAAAGAGTACACATATCTAGCAATATGCTTTTTGGTTGCCTCATTACCTAGCAAGGAAAATCCAGTGGGACAAAATCTTGTAAGGGAAAAAGAGTACAATGCGTATTAACTCCCCCTGATGAGAGCATCAATTCACATCTTTGAGCCTTCACATTCAAATCTTGTGCATCATCTTCAAAGGATCGTTGGTAGAGATTTGATAAAAAAATCAGTCATATTAACTTGAGTTAATATGTTGCACATTTACATAATCAATCTTGATAGATATGTAGTGTCTTCATAAAATGCCGTGGAATGAACTTTTCAATATATCCATAGAGGCAAAAAGTTTCGCTATCACATTATCATGCTTATAGTTATCGCAAGATACATATGTGCGCAAATTGCACTTAGAGTGTAGTGCTTCATGACCAAGAATTCTATATACATTAAGAAATTTAAATCCTTCAAGGATTGTCATATAAGTTAAGTCATATAATAGACTTTAATTAGATGCATATCAAGTTTTCATGTCTTGCTAGACAAATAAGATATCGAAAACTGATGGCACATATCATTGGTTTTATACTTTCATGTGTTTGAACTTTGAACTGAAGGTCCAAAACTATATGTATTTCGTATGAAATAAATTCTATTCGAATTTTGTCTCTTTTATTTGGCCAATATTTTTGTGTCTATATTCAACAAACTTAAGATCCTCATCCATACTTAGCACTATGATAGATGTCGTCGACGAACATTTTATGTCGGTTCCAGCTTTATTTTCATAAAGACATGACATAGTGATCTCTTCATTCATATTTTCAGGTACCTGAATCTCTCCTGAGATTTTATGAAGTTTTATGTCATGTGATCTTCTAGATCACTTGCCTCCTTTATTATGATCATTTGCTCATCTTCTTTATCAAGAAGTTTATTTGAAACCGATTTGTGTATATGCTTTAAGCGTACTATAGACTTTGTCCTTCTAGGACTTAATATGAGCATTTGCAATGAGAATAGAGTTACTTTCTTTGGGTCAGCAAATGCGTCTCGCATGCTTTGTAACATATTACAAATAAATTATCTTTTTATGAACTTCAAGTTCATATTATCTTATTCGAGGATCTAAATGTACAATTGATAATTCATTCCACGTAACTTTTTCTCAACTATTTATCATATCTCCCTCTCATGTTAGAAAAACTAACTTGTTTTCCTCAACTTTGAGAACCCATCTTTGTGCGTTATGGTATTAATTAAAATATACCCTGCACATCAATAATAATAAGATGGAATTATTTGATTCTTGACCCTGAACCACTTATGAGGGGCGAAAATAATATACTTTGGTATATATCGTATATCAAATTGATATAGATAACTTTGTTCTCATAAGCAATTGTTTAGCTATTAAGTGGAGGCACTCAATCAATTATTTTGCTAAACTTGTTGTGATGTAAACCAACTTATCAAGATAAACTATCTTGAACAAAAAATCTGGAAATTATGCTCTAAATCAAATTATTGAGCAAGTTCCTTGCAAATACCATGTTGCGGGTTAATAATAATCGCACATGTAACCATCTCATAGATGCATCTTATGTGGTATACATGGTGGATAAATGAGCCCGTATTCACTTTTGATATTTCCAGCATTCATGGGATTCAATCCCATTTTTAGTCGATCTATTAATTAATAAGAACAAGCAATATAAGAGAATTCGTAAAGAACTTTCTAGTTCTTTAATATTTACGCATGTGAATCCTCTTTTTTTTTTTGCACATCAAACTTAAATTTATATGGCTAAACCAATTATGCCAACTGAATAAAGTATCAATATTAATAAACTTCAGTTTTATACCATGACGTGTGCAATTATCGATAAACTCCAAGATTAGTGTGATATGAGGTTTTATATCAATAAAAATCCACTTTATTGTGGCATTCTTTTATTTATGTAGTACAAATTGAAGAATAATTAAAGCGGATAGCTTTTCACATACATATTACCCCACTACAAGTTATCGTAATAGAAGATATTAAATCTTTCCTTTATTTATAGTCTCAATATATTCAACTGCTTTCGCGAATACTTTAGAAACTAAATAAGTTTCTTTGAGACTTACTACAATACAATATCTTATGGATAATCAATTTTATTTCTCCAAAATAGTGATAATTAGCTCTTCCAGAACTCTCAATTAATTTTTTACTACCACATATTTATCAACATTCATATGGTTATATATCTCTATCAAAGAGAAAGTTATACCATTATGGTCATAGTCAACATCATTATAGGCAAGATATGTTGCTTTCATTACTTTTGCCCTGTAATAATCGCATTGCCATAATATTTTGGCACAATCACAATAGTTATATGATAAATGATCATTCATGCCATAATAATGGAATTATTTTCTTAATTCATCTCAAACCTCCTTCTAGAGGTGAGTGTAGCATATTCACTACCACTAACACATTTGTAACACCCCATAAATTCGGTTTAGGAGTGAATATCTTAAATGAGCGGTAAAGTTATATTTTAAACATGTGAAGTACCATCGTGATGATTATGGGTAAAATAGTTGTTTCAAAATCAAGATGGAAGGAGTAGGTGCATAAGATTTGACAAAATCGACTAAGTTTGCAGAAGGTCTATTTTCTATCAAGTTTTAATGAAAATGTGTAATGGATTAGGGAAAACTTAAAGCATGAAAGTTGTAGGCCTTTGAAATATCTTTCCAACGATATATTATGTAGCCTGAATGGATCTCTGTGTAAAATGTTATATTCATTTTACGGAGCAGTATCCAGTAGCGCGCCCATAAGCGCGACCGCGCAAATTTTGAGGCAGTGTTCTTGCCATTTAGCGCACTCAGGAGCTCGAGCAAACCTCCAGGTGCGCGAGCGCGCTAGTGGAAGGTCATTTTAAAGCTGTATTTCGTCCCCCACATCCCCAAAACATAAAAACATGCTCTAGAAAGGGGAACTCTCAAAAACCTAACTCCTTAAGGGTCCTTCCACCACCCAAGGTAAGTTCTAATGGTGATTCTAAGTTAATTTAAATTTTTCAACATCTTATTAACATGGGTAGATCCTCCATATCATTAGATATTCGATTGGGACATCATTATTGAGAGAAGGAAGCCTAGAACTCGAAATTCAAGGGTTTGAACTTCAAAAAGGTAATGTCTTCACCCTCTAATTGATTATAGCATTGGTTTAATGATTTTAAACCCTAGTTCATGAGATATGAGTTGATGGGTTTGATAGAAAAGCATGAACGATTATAAGTTTGGGGTGTTGAGTGTTTATTATTTGTTAAGGGTGTTGTTTACCTTATGGGTGATAAAGAATAATATGGATTATAACCATTTGAGACTTTAGAATCTATCTAGAATCAAGAGAATGAGTTGTTGAGTGTAGAGATACCATTAACAAGGACTATAAAGCTTTGTTTTCACCAAGGGTTTGATAAAATGCTTAAGTGACCAAAACATGAGCATTATAGCTAATATGGAATCCCTCTGACTATTGTGGATCGACTGACCAAGTCCGCGCATTTCATCCCTGTGTGTACTGCTTATTTCACGGAGCGGTTGGTATAGATTAAAGTTGAAAGGGTTGAAAAACGTTGTATTACGCTCAAGAGCAGGAAGTTAAGGTATGTAAGGCTAACTCTTTATGTTTGGGAATGTCTATGATTCTCCCTACGTCCCATTCATTATGATCATTACCAGTTTCCTCAGAAAGGAACTATGCCTTAGTTCCCTGAACAGTAGTAGGACTTCTGTTCTCTAGATGGCATAGTCTCATAATCATTCGATATGCTATGATTTTCAGTTATGACAAATCAACTTATTATGAATACTCATCTCAGTCTAGTCCTATTCACTATTCCAGTATCATGTAACCCAGTATGGCTCATTATTTCAGTATCATGTATTGTAATATGATTCTGAGTTCCTGATGTTATATTCTTGAATGTTGAACACCTGTATTTGTGCCTGAGGCCGCAGTTTATACTTTATGCATCTTTGGGCCTGAGGCCGTAGTTATGTATACGTAGACTTGGGCCCGAGGCCGCGGTTGTGCGCGCGCACACACACACACACACACATATATATATATATATATATTGGGCATGAGGCCACAGTTTATTGTGCACACACACACACACATATATATTGGGCCTGAGGCCTGAGGTTAATATTCAGTTAAACAGGTTGTTCAGCATTCAGAAGAGGGAGTATTCACATCCTTACTTCCTTGTTCAATTATCAGTTTATCAGCTAGCAGTTCAGTTTCAGTTTCAGTATTTACAGTTCTTTTGTTCAGCTATTTTACATACCAGTACAATTCAAATGTATTGACGCCCCTTTTGACTGGGGCCTGTATATCCGATGCAGGTAACGATTTACAGGTTGACGATTCAGCTTGCTAGGACATCTCGTATCAGCTATTGTCGAGCCCACTCTTTCGGGGCCTTATCTCTCTTTTATTTTAGTCATTATAGTATTTCAGTTAATAAGGTATACCGGGGACCTTGTCTCGGTAAATAGTTGGCATTTTCAGTATTCTTTAGAGGCTTCGTAGACTATAACCCAGTCAGATATTAGCAAGCTTTCATGTGTTAGCCTCATCGGCTACTTGTTTATACTTGTAGACCTTTCAGTATTTTTCCGCATCTATGATATTTCAGTCAGACTTTTTAGCTGATTATCATGATTTACATTTACCTCTAACTCATAGTTATACCACATGTTGATCCAGCCATACAGTTGATTCGCTCGGTCACATGCAGTCAGACACCGAGTGTCGTGTTACGCCCAGGACATGGTTCGGGGCGTGACAAAGCTTGGTATCAGAGCCCTAGGTTCAAGAGTCCTAGGGAGTCTATGAAGCCGTGTCCAGTGGGGTCTCTTTTATGTGTGTGCGCGCGCCATACATGTAAACAGTTGACCACCAAGACATCTAGGATTGTTCCATTTTTTTCATACTCTAGATTGTGCAGTTAGAGCTATGCTTTCAGGAATCTTTCTAACCCGTGCGAATTGCGTATTTTAGAAAAATACCTGCAAAAAGAAAGTACACCAGGAGGGCCTCGGCTACTAGCCAGGGGGCCACAACTAATGCTGCTCAGGAGGAGGACACTCCGGCCCAGGGGGTTGCACCGGGTTCAGTGCCCATTGCTTCAGACATGGATGTCAGGGGAGCTATCCAGTTGCTCACCCAGATTGTTGCTACCCAGGCTCAAAGGCAGGGAACAAGTGGTTTTCATGAGATGTGTAGTTCCAGGTCTAGGGAATTCCTCAACATGAAACCTCCCGTCCTCACAAGCTCCAAAAAGGATGAGGATCCGCAGAACTTCATTGATGAGGTTTAGAAGATATTTCGGGTGATGCATGCTACAGACACTGAGGCAGCAGAGCTTGCTACATACCAACTAAAGGATGTTTCCAACACTTGGTATGAAACATGGGAAGAGTCCCGAGGGGAGGATGCGGATCCTGCGACTTGGAAGGAGTTTACAGATGCGTTCCTTGAGCACTTTCTACCCATTGAGGTTTTGGTAGCTAAGGCTTTGGAGTTTGAGAGACTCAGACAGAATGATATGAGTGTGAATGAGTACTACCTCAAGTTCGTCTCTCTGGCCAAGTATGCTCCGGAAATGGTACGTGATATGAGGGCCAGAGTTAGGCGGTTTGTGTTGGGGCTTTCAGATGATTTGTTTGCTGATGCCAATATAGCTGCTTAGAATAATGACATGACCATCACTAAGATGGTTGCCTTTGTTCAAGGGAACGAATACAGGTTGAAGGAAGACGAGCGACTATGGAGAGAGAAGGAGAGGGAATTCAGCAAGAGAGCTAAGTCTACAGGGAATTTCAACCATGGGGGATCTCAAGCAGGAGGCAATCGCCAGTTCTTCAGGAAATCAAAATCAGGACCCGTTCCATCTTCAGCTAGTGCACCGGTTTAGAGGTTAAAGTTTAACAAGAAAAACCAGAATTTCAGAACAGCAGACTCACAGTCTCAGGCTAGTGTGGGCTACAGAGTCCCCGGTCACCCTATTTGCAACACGTGTGGTAAGAGGCACCCAGGGTTGTGTCGTTTGGGCACAAATGGTTGCTTTGGGTGCGGTCAGCAGGGCCACTTCTTGAGGGATTATCCATCGGTAAAGCAGAAAAATGGAGGCAATGTAGCTCAGTCCACTAATTCAGCAGCCCATCATAACTCTCAGGCTCAGCAAGGGCACGGCGCAGCAAGGGCGCGGCGCAGCAAGGGCGCGGCGCAGCAAAGTCTAGTAATGCAGGCGGTGGACGAAACCGCTTGTATGCACTGGCAGACCGTTAGGATACAGGGGCTCGTGGAGATGTTGTCACAGGTATGCTAACAATATTCACTTTTGATGTCTATGCTCTTATAGCTCCAGGATCCACACTATCTTATGTAACCCCATATATTGCAAAGAAATTTGGGATGGAACCAGAAAAGTTGTGTGAACCCTTTGAAGTGTCCACTATAGTTGGAGAATCAGTTATAGCAAGGTGTATCTATAGGGGATGTCCAGTCGAAGTGCATCATCGTCTTACTGTAGCATACTTAGTAGAATTGGAGATGTTAGACTTCGATGTGATCATGGGCATGGATTGGTTAGAGTCATGTTATGCCAAAGTGGATTGTAGAACCAAAATAGTAAGTTTTGAATTTCTCGGTGAACCAGTCTTAGAATGGAAGGGTGATGCAGTAACACCTAGGGGTAGGTTTATTTCCTACCTTAAAGCCAGAAAGATGATCTCCAAGGGATATATCTACCACCTGGTTCGAGTTAAGGATATAGATGCTCAGATCCCCACTCTCCAGTCAGTACCTATTGCGAATGAGTTTCCAGAAATGTTTCCCGAAGATCTCCCTGGAATCCCTCCCGATAGAGAGATTGACTTTGGAATTGATCTACTTCCAGGGCCAATATCTATTCCGCCTTACAGAATGAATCCAGCAGAGTTGAAAGAGCTAAAAGTCCAGTTGAAAAACCTTCTAGATAAGGTATTTATAAGGCCAAGTGTCTCACCTTGGGGCGCACCGGTCTTGTTTGTCCGAAAGAAGGATGGGTCTTTGCGTATGTGCGTTGACTATCGTCAGTTGAATAAAGTCACCATCAAGAACAAGTACCCTCTCCCCAGAATAGATGATTTATTTGATCAACTTGAGGGTGCCCAGTGTTATTCCAAGATTGACCTCAGATCGGGATACCATCAGTTGAAGGTTAAGGAGGTTGATATTCCAAAAACAGCTTTTAGGACTCGATATAGGCATTTCAAATTTTTGGTAATGTCATTTGGTTTAACGAATGCACCAGCAGCTTTCATGGACCTGACGAATAGGGTCTTCAAGCCTTATCTTGATTTATTTGTTATCATGTTTATTGATGACATCTTGATTTATTCCCGTAGCGAGACTGACCATGCCGAACATCTCAGAATTGTGTTGCAGACACTGCAAGATCACAGGCTATATGCAAAATTTTCTAAGTGTGAATTCTGGTTGAAATCAGTAGCATTTTTGGGCCATGTCATCTCAGGAGAAGGCGTGAAGGAGGACTCTCAGAAAATAGAGGCAATGAAGAATTGGCCTAGACCTACCTCAGTATCCGATATAAGAAGTTTCTTAGGTCTAGCAGGCTATTACAGGCGTTTTGTAGAGGGATTTTCTTCTATCCCGTCCCCTTTGACTAGATTAACTCAAAAGAAAGTCAAGTTTCAATGGTCGGACGCGTGAAAGAAAAGTTTTGAGGAGTTAAAGAAAAGGTTGACTTCACCTCCGGTCCTGACACTACCGGAAGGAACCGAAGGGTTCGTTGTTTATTGTGATGCTTCAGGAGTTGGTCTTGGGTGTGTATTAATGCAGCACAGAAAAGTCATAGCCTATGCATCGAGACAACTCAAGGCTCATGAGAAGAATTATCCGACTCATGATCTTGAATTAGCAGATGTGGTGTTTGCGCTTAAGATCTGACGCCATTATTTGTATGGGGTACATGTTGACATTTTTACAGATCACAAGAGCCTCCAGTACATTTTCAAGCAAAGATAATTAAATCTACGTCAGAGAAGGTGGCTCGAATTACTTAAAGATTATGATGTTGATATCCTCTATCATCCGGGGAAAGCAAATGTTGTAGCCGATGCTCTCAGTCGGCGTTCTATGGGCAGCTTAGCTCATGTTGAGGCAGACAAGCGAACTATGATGAAGGAAGTCCACCACTTAGCAAGTCTAGGAGTTCGACTTTTGGACTCCGAAGATGGTGGCGTTGTTCTCCAGAACAGGGCTGAATCCTCCTTAGTAGCTGAAGTGAAGGAAAAACAGTTCAGTGATCCCTACTTATTGCAGCTGAAGGAGGGAATTCACAAACACAAGACTATGACTTTTGAACAAGGGGGAGATGATGGTACTTTGAGATACAAAGGCAGACTATGTGTTCCAGACGTAGTGGTCTCAGAGAGTGGATTATGTCAGAAGACCACAATTCCAGGTATTCTATCCACCCAGGTTCCACAAAGATGTATCACGATCTTAAGGAGGTTTATTGGTGGAACGCTATGAAAAAGAATGTAGCAGATTTCGTGGCTAAGTGTCCAAATTGCCAGCAGGTGAAAGTCGAACACCAGAGGCCTGGCGGTTTAACTCAGAATATAGAAATTCCCATTTGGAAATGGGAGATGATAAACATGGACTTCATAACAGGTCTACCTCGCTCGTTCTGGAAGCATGATTCGATTCGGGTGATTGTAGACCGGCTTACCAAGTCAGCTCACTTCTTACCAGTGAAGACTACAGATTCGGCCGAGGATTATGCCAAGTTGTATATCAAAGAAATTGTCTGATTGCATGGGACTCCCTTGTCCATTATCTCAGATCGTGGTGCTCAGTTCACAGCAAACTTTTGGAAATCCTTCCAGAAGGGTTTGGGCACAAGGGTGAACCTCAGCACCGCTTTTCATCCTCAGACAGATGGCCAGGCGGAACACACCATTCAGACTCTTGAGGATATGTTGAGGGCGTGTGTTATTGATTTTAAAGGTAATTGGGATGATCATCTACCTCTCATTGAGTTTGCTTACAATAACAACTATCACTCTAGTATCAAGATGGCAACGTACGAAGCTTTGTATGGGCGAAGGTGCAGATCACCAATTGGTTGGTTTGAAGTTGGAGAAGCGGAGTTGTTAGGACCCGATTTGGTCTATCAGGATATGGAGAAAGTCAACTTAATACAAAGGCATTTGAAGACGGCTCAAAGTCGCCAAAAGTCCTATTCGGACGTGCGGCGTAGGGACTTAGAGTTCCAAGTTGATGATTGGGTATTTTTGAAAGTATCGCCCATGAAAGGCATTATGAGATTTGGGAAGAAGGGGAAACTTAGTCCCCGCTATATTGGTCCATATAGAATCCTGCGAAGGATCAGACATGTGGCTTATGAGTTGGAATTGCCACAAGAACTAGCTGTCGTACACCCATTGTTCCATGTGTCCATGTTGAAGAAATTCATGGGAGACCCGTCATTTGTGGTTCCTACAGAGGTTATAGGGGTTAAAGACAACCTATCTTATGAAGAAATTCCAGTGGCTATTCTTGATCGTCAAATTCGCAAGCTCAGAACTAAGGAAATTGCTTCAGTAAAAGTGCTTTGGAGGAATCAAAGGGTTGAAGAAGCTACATGGGAAGCCTAAGAGGACATGAAGTCTAGATATCCCCATCTCTTTGAAGAGCAAATGGAAAATGTGGAAGGTAATTAACCTTTCCATTCAGGCCTTATATTATAATCTCCATGTCCTTCAGTATTTACTCAGCTTAGAACTCAATTATTACGTACTCATTCAGTTAGATACACATGTATACATGATATCTCAATATTAGCATATCACCATCACACCCCGTTTGATGTCCATAGATAGTCGTAGTTGCAACCAGGACCATCATTCGAGGACGAATGATCCCAAGTGGGAGATAATGTAACACCCCATAAATTCAGCTTAGGAGTGAATGTGTTAAATGAGTGGTAAGGTTATATTTTGAACATGTGAAGTCCCATCGTGATGATTATGGGTAAAATAGTTGTTTCAAAATCAAGATGGAAGGAGAGGTGCATAAGATTTGACAAAATCGACTAAGTTTGCAGAATGTCTGTTTTATATCAAGTTTTAGTGAAAATGTGTAATGAATTGGGGAAAACTTAAAGCATGAAAGTTGTAGTACTTTGAAATAGATTTCCAACGATATATTATGGAGCCCGAACGGATCTCTGCATTTTACGGAGCAATACCCGGTAGAGTGCCTAGTAGCGCGCCCATAAGCGCGACCGTGCAATTTTTGAGGCAGTGTTATTGCCATTTAGCGCGCTCAGGAGCTCGAGCAAACCTCCAAGTGCACGAGCGCGCTAGTGGGGGGTCGTTTTAAAGCTATATTTCGTCCCCCACAGCCCCAAAACATAAAAACATGCTCTAGAAAGGGGAACTCTCAAAAACCTAACTCCTTAAGGGTCCTTCCACCACCCAAGGTAAGTTCTAATGTTGATTCTAAGTTAATTTCAATTTTCCAACATCTTATTAACATGGGTAAACCCTCCATATCATTAGATATTCGATTAGGACATCATTGTTGAGAGAAGGAAGCCTAGAACTTAAAATTCAAGAGTTTGAACTTCAAAAAGGTAATGTCTTCACCCTCTAATTGATTCTAGCATTGGTTTAATGATTTTAAACCCTAGTTCATGAGATATGAGTTGATGGGTTTGATAGAAAAGCATGAACGATTATAAGTTTGGGGTGTTGAGTGTTTATTATTTGTTAAGGGTGTTGTTTACCTTATGGGTGATAAAGAATAATATGAATTATAATCATTTGAGACTTTAGAATCTATCTAGAATCAAGAGAATGAGTTGTTGAGTGTAGAGACACTATTAATAAGGACTATGAAGCTTTATTTTCACCAAGTGTTTGATAAAATGCTTAAGTGACCAAAACATGAGCATTATAGCTAATATAGAATCCCTCTGACTTGTATTGCTATAGATTAA
>MU669466.1:21191-34062 GCA_026770625.1 Nicotiana glauca
ATGTACTGACGCCCCTTTTGCCCGGGGCCTGTATCTCGCAATGCAGGTAACGATTTACAGGTTGACGATTCAGCTTGTTAGGACATCTCGTATCAGCTATTGGTGAGCCCCAGTCTTTCGGGGCCTTATCTCTCTTTTATTTTAGTCATTATAGTATTTCAGTTAATAAGGTATACCGGGACCTTGTCTCGGTAAACAGTTGGCGTTTTCAGTATTCTTTAGAGGCTTCGTAGACTATAACCCAGTCAGTCAGATATTAGCAGGCTTTCATGTGTTAGCCTCGTCGGCTACTTGTTTATACTTGTAGACCTTTCAGTATTTTTCCGCATCTATGATATTTCAGTCAGACTTTTTAGCAGATTATCATGATTTACATTTACCTCTAACTCATAGTTATACCACATGTTGATCCAGCCATACAGTTGGTTCGCTCGGTCACATGCAGTCAGACATCGAGTGCCGTGTTACGCCCAGGCCATGGTTAGGGGCGTGACAACATTTATATTCTTCCAAGAATGATTATGTATTCATAAATCATATGTTGTCACATTCACATCATGAATGGACCATAATCATCTATATGTGCTTTACAAAATCTCATGTCAAATCAATGACAAATACTTTCACAAAGTGGGGGATTATTTTGAGAATCCTTATTATTCTCATTACCACAATGATGATGATTATAATTTCGTCTATTGTCACGTCCACATCCATTAATACATTCATAATAGTAATTTTGTCTTCTTTCAGACTTATCACATACTGGTATCACATTCTCTTAAGTGAATGAGAATGGAGCAAATTCAATGGGACGGATTTTCAATTCTTGTGCTCATAATCATATATGAATTTGATCATGGCAAGATATAGAAATTTTACCACTTTGGGTGGTTATGATTTCTTTCGAACTCCATTAGAGTTACAATCAAAATTTATCGTCTTTGCTTGTATTTATAATCAAATTATAGAATAACAGAGAAAAATACGATAAAATACATACCTTAAATCTAGAATTTAATCATGAAGGAAGTTCATGGAATAATTGACAATCATTATGCTCAATCCCAAAGATTTTACTCAATTGGTTAGAGTCTGTGCTGATAACGTGTTATGAAATAATAAAAGAAGAAGAAGAATATTGCATAGAAAAGTAGGGAGAGAGAATTCTTATTGATTTTGGGATCAATTACAACGAAATAGAACCACTCTATTTATAGGAGAAAAGTGCTTTAGTCACAAAGTAACAAACCCTAAAATCTCTCTAAAATATAGATCACATTAAATAGAATTCTATTTATAAAAAAAAAAAATAATTTTTTGGAGTTTTTTAAATTTTTGAAAAAATTCTAAAATTCATCTTAACTGAAAATTGAAAATTTTATGACAAACGCTTTTTCGATTTTTTTTTTTCAAAAAAGGTTTAAAAAAAAAGGGGCTCTAAATTGTAGCCGTAGATCAACCATCAAGGAGATAGCCACTCGGTTAAGACTTATCCATCAAATTCGCCAAAATTTCCAATCCAACGGTGTAAAATTACCTAGGAATATCTAAACCGATGAACATGTTATTCAACGTATATCCAACTGAAGTGTGCCGTTTGAGGTTCAAACTTTCTTTCCGTAACCTACACGGGAAACCGTTAACGCCGTTACGGCACTCGCGTTAAATCTGTCATAATTCCAAGCAACAAAATGTTTAACGGCTACCAAACGGCCCCGTCGGTGACCCCCTTGATATATTCGTTATGTACAAAACCTTATATTTTTGTTTAATATTATGAAGATTTACTTTTCTGTAAAATTCAACGGGCAAAGTTTTATTTTAGCTCCATTCATCTCTTAATTTCTCTCTCTAGGGAACTGAGAGATTTATTATTAGGTTTTGAATGAGCTTAAATATAAGGTTAGTTTGCTGTTAACTTCTTGAAATTGCGTTAAAAATATCAGTTTATTTACTCTTTATATTTTTATTGATTTTTGATCAATTTAGTTTCAGTTTTATTTTATTCAACCCGTATAGCTTGGTTAATCTGAATCGATTTTTGGTTATTTTGTTGAAAAGTTAATGTTTGGATCGGTATTTTCTTTTCCATGGAATATATTGCTTTGAGTTTTTTGCTTACTTATAATTTTGATCTGAAAATCGAAATATGATGTTCGGGTTGAGTTATATTCATAAAAATCATTAGGTTTCTAATAAAGTTGGGATTTTTTCATTGAATTTTGCTATTGGATTGGTGATTTAAGGTTTTTGAGTTGTGAAGCATGGATGAATTGAAAATAGAGGATTGCTGTACTGAGAATAAGCAATCAACGGCTGCTTCAGCTTCTTCGGTTTCTGAAAATAGTGGCAGTGTAACTGTAAAGTCATTGGAAGTATGCAGCCCGACGCCTACATCACCAGCTCATCGGTAAATATTGTTTGGTTCTCTATATATGATTTCGTAGATTAAAACCAGCATATTTGACCTTGTATAGTTGCTAATAATAGTTTTGAATCTGAACATTGGGAGAGCATACTTGCGAATTTAGATTTCAAAGTTTATCTGAAGTTTATAGTATTTTTTTTTCGTAGATGACTTTTAAATATCATTCTTTTGTACTTTGGGTAAAGTTTGGCTTTTTTTAAAGTGGAATCCCTAGTCATGGGATGGTATAATACTCCTCTGTTTCACACCTTAATTTAGGTCATTTGTGAATTAGATTAGAATTTAGAACTACGTTGTGGCATATGAAAGTGATTCAGCAGCTGAATAGCATCTAAATGTCAAGATTTTATATCATGAAGACAATAGATTATTAGAGTCGAAATGTCATGCAGTTTCTTCTCCGGTCATCTCCTTCATAACTACATAGCAGATTCACAGTCATGTGAAATATCATGTTTCTCTATTGAGGGGTGTTTGAAGTTCACGGTGTTTCTGCTGCTAATTTTTTAGTTTTGAATGGCTGTGGCAAGATATAGATGTAGAGTAGTCATTGATGCTTATTGGTTTTGGCATTTTATGATTTTTGCTTCCATCTGGACCGCATGTAAATAATGAGATCCTTACAATGAGTTGATTTTTGCAGGAGAACCACTGGTCCAATTAGACGAGCAAAAGGTGGTTGGACTCCTGAAGAGGTAAGTAGTTTTCTGGATATGCATGATACAATCTTCTGGTGTAAAGCCTAATAGCCTAAAAGCTCAAGCCCTCAGGTTATAGTGAGTTGCAGTTTTCAAGTTCAATAGTGGATACTACTGAGTTACTAATGAATAATATAGGAATTTGGAAAAGTTGGTTTCTGGTGGAACACTTTTTCTAATGAGTTTGTTTGTGCTTCTACAGCCCCATGGTATATAAACATTAATGTGCTCTATTCCTAGAATTTCTTATTTATTGTTGCTTGTCTTTTGTATGATTAATTCAGCTTTTGGTTTTACTTTGAGGAATCATGCATTGATTAGATAAATTTCCCATTGCCACAGGATGATACTTTGAGAAGGGCTGTTGCAGTTTACAGGGGGAAGTGTTGGAAGAAAATAGGTATAATTTCTTTGCTAGTTGTTTTGGAAGTTATTAAAGATTGAACAATCTTCAGCAGCTAGTTCCTTCACTACCTATTACAGATTGAAAACTCTTGTGCTGCAAAACTTGTTTTTTTATAAGGTAATAAATTTCATTAAAGAATGGAAAACACATTCCCGAATACAAGGAGTATACCAAAAAGTAGAAAGCCTTGAAAAAAACATGGGAGATGCATGTCTGCTGTCCCTTTTACCATTTCAAAATAGCAGGCAAAAGTAAATGTCCATGCATACAAAGTATTGCTTATGAACTGTGATTCGAACACACTGACACTCATCTTTGAATGTTGATGTTGTTGAATATCAGAGTTTGTAATATGATTAGTATGGAACCCTATTTCTACAAATAATATCGAGTAGGATAATGATTCTATGCCAAGATAGGGAGCAATATTTGACCGATAGTAAGCTACTACACTTGCAGTAAAAATCATATTAGGTTGATTAAATAAAGGGATCTCTAACCACTTATTATATTATCATATGACTCTATAAGGTGGGAATAAAGCACATAAGATCCGAGGTGCCACTAGGTGTAAAAGTCAATCTAAGTACTCGGGGAAGAGTTTAGCTTAAGAGAGGTCGTTTGCTATCTTTGCCTTGTTCTTTGACGCCACTCCTTTCCGAAGACCAACTAAGATTTCTTAATTGGTTTGCTGTGAATCCTTTATGACGAATTTAACCTAAGGCAAATCATTTTCTTTCTTTGCTTTGCTCTGAGACATCATCCTTCCCAGAGACCAGCAGAGTCTTCTTTGTTGGCTAAACGCAAAAGGTCCCATGGCTGGCTTGCTTCTCTCTAGGTTTACCTTTTTGCTTGAACTAGTGGTATTTTATTCGTGCAGTGGTGTAGACCATGGTGCAGTCAGCTATGATATACTCAGCCTTCTTCTTTAGCAGTACATAGATTTGTTGGAGGAGATAGTTGATTTGTTGATTATTATGGCAGTTTTTGGTCTGGCGTAATTGTACCATCACTTGGTACCTTCATTAATAAAACTTTACCTTAAAAAAATGATATACTCAGCCTTCTTCTTTGGCAGGTCAATTTACGACATGTAGTGGTTCTCTCTTGAACAAAATTATCTCAGATCTGTAGGTGGTTTATTTGTGTGTGTGTTTTGAATGCATCTTTAATAGACATGCTAGGCCAATATGTTCAAACATGTTATTACTTATATGCTGTACTGAATTATTTGTAGCTTAGATCTAGGCTAGCTTTGGCAGTTACTTCTGCAATATGATTCATACTACAATCATCATGTGATTCTCTATTTCCTTTTTCTCAACTTCCTGTGTTGTAATTATTGTTTGTAATATGAAATAAAATTTTCACATTGGCTATACCAGCAAAACACATTAGATGGTGAGTGTAACAAGCATATGTCGAGGATAAAATGGGAGAAGGTTGCCTGAGATGATTTCCGTTATCCTACGTAGACCTCCAAACTGGTGGTACTTAGGCATGGCACAGTATTTGGATGGTTGAAGGTGTTAGAACAAAACGAGATTGATCTAAAATCACAAGGAGAGAAGTCGTCTTTTGAAATTCATGTGGTCTTAGCTAAGAACAAAATTGAGTGGAAGCAAAGGATTCACATATGGAATATCAACTAATTAAACAAAAAGAATATCAACTAATTGGAACTAAGACTTGTTATTGGTGCACCTGAGGTTGGTGTTTGTGAAGAGTCTTTTAGTTTGATTAGAATTTGTATGTCGGTTTAAGGATAAGTGTGAGATTTGGAATTGAGTATTGGAATGGAATGAGACCAAATAGAAGAATAGATATCGAGGATTCATGTAGCCGACTCCAACTTGTTTGGCGTTAGGTATAGTTGTTGTTGATATATTAAAGAATGGTGAATATGTTATTCCATAATAGAGTCTGCCAAACCTGGTTTAACAGATGGTAAACTTGTAAGGTTTACCAAAGAGCGGACACACAACTTCAACAAATGTTAACTTGTTTGAAGTTTTTTGTGAGTCACTCTTGATTTATTTGATATCAACTGTTATTGGTTCTTGATCAATGGGCAACGTATTTCACTCAGTTCCTGATTTAAGATTATCCTGTAACTAGATACCAAAATCTGGTTTTATTCAAACCCTGATGTACATGCAGCTGAATTCTTTCCGGATAGATCTGAAGTGCAATGCCTGCATCGATGGCAAAAGGTTCTGAACCCAGACCTTGTAAAAGGACCCTGGACTCAAGAGGTTGGTTTTGCTTTTCTTCTAAGTTAATTTGTTCTTCTGGATTGTGCTTCGATGATCCTGGTAATTTTCGATGTCCTTCAATTTATTGGTGATTTGTGTATAGGAGGATGATAAGATCATTGAACTGGTGGCAAGGTACGGCCCTACAAAATGGTCTGTCATAGCCAAATCATTGCCTGGTCGGATAGGGAAGCAATGCCGTGAGAGGTAAGACCAGATATGGTGGTCATAAGTTGTGTAAATGTTATCCTTGTTTAATTTAACAGTTCCTTCCATATATCAATAGAGCTGTCTGTTGATTCATTGCTAACTTTCCCCATTGTGGGACTTAGATACTACATGGTCAGTCAAAGATATATAAATATGACTACCTTGCTTTTACCGATTCAACTTTTTCTGCTAATATCACAATTAGGGGTGTTCATGGTTCGGTTTGGATCGGTTTTTCCCTTAAAATAAACCAAACCAAGTAAGTCGGTTTTTCAGATATTAGAACCAAACCAAACCAATTAAGTCGGTTTTTTCTCGATTCGGTTTATGTCGGATTTTGTCGGTTTTTCAATTTTTTCGGTTATTTGTCGGTTTTTCTTAAATATAAGACATACACTACTAAGCACATATTCCGGCGACCACATTTTCAAGGTAACACTATCAAATCAATTGCCCTTTGAGAAATCTATTATTTACCAACATATATTGATGATAATTGAATCAAACAGTGATGAATAATTTAAGGACTCAATTAAAAATATATTATTTTTAACACAAAATGGATTCTTACACTTAACAAAAGAAAACTAGCATTCAAACTAGAATGTAAAGGTAAAGAACTATACTAAAAGTGCAAACTATTTAATATTTACCATTAAATTTTTGAAACTTTGTATAAAAATATATATATATATAGGTGTAATAATAAATCTAAAATAGCTACTCCTATTGTCGGTTTGGTTCGGTTTTTTCCGGTTTTTTTCTGATTAAAACCAAAACCAAACCAAATTTGATCGGTTTTTAAAATTCAAAACCAAAACCAAACCAAACCATAAAGTATCGGCTTAATGATGACTTTTTAATTTCTTCAGGTGGCACAATCATTTGAATCCGAATATTAAAAAGGATGCCTGGACGTTAGAGGAGGAACTAGCACTCCTAGATGCTCATCGGATCTATGGGAACAAGTGGGCTGAAATAGCTAAAGTCCTACCTGGAAGGTAATCATTCAGCACAGATATTGAACATCTTTAGGTGGGTCCAACACTAGTAGATGATCTAAAGAAGTTATGAATTCTTCATTCAGTAGAGTAAAGAGAAAAAAAATCTATATGGAGTTCTGCTATTGGGTTCTAAGCAGTCACCAAAGAAAAACTATAGGAAAAAGATCCTGAAAGATTGTGTGGAGATACTGGAATTGTGTATAATGAATCAGTTTATGCTATTATGTCTTGTAGTGCGACTGTGTGAAGGCCTTTGTTTAGCAGCTAACCTTTAGGCGTAATTTAACTTCATGTTTTTCGTTTGTCCGGCTAATATGCATATTATCCACATGATAACTATGTTTTTCACCCGATTGTAGTAGAAAATGATAATTAAGTAAGCACGAATTTACTAGTTAGTTCTTATATGCATATTTTTTATCCGTGGATATCACATTGATAGAAACAAATATCATTGTAGCCATAAAACATTTGATCTGTTTTTGTGTTGTCTTACCTAGTGCTATTTGTTGGTAACTGTTACTACTCAGAAGCTTGTATATCATTGGTTTTTAGTTTGACTTAAAGGTAGCTAAGCTCTGAAGTTAAAGCTTTTTCAGTCATTGTTCCATATAAATGACGCAAACCTACAGAAATATGCTCAAGAATACGGAATTCATTCATAGTATCCTTTACATATCTTAAACTACTTTTCTTGGTCATAAATGGACGATGTTTTATACAGGACTGATAATGCAATCAAGAACCATTGGAATAGCTCCATGAAGAAGAAGTTAGACTTTTATTTGGCTACTGGAAACCTTCCATCTGTTGGTAGGGACGGCCTTCAAAATGGTTGTAAGGACACAACTGGTACAGCTTCAGCTGAAAAGGCGCTTGTTTGCTCACATAACGGCCTTCAAAATGGTTGTAAGGACACAACTGGTACAGCTTCAGCTGAAAAGGCGCTTGTTTGCTCACATAAAGGATCAGATTCAACTGAGCTTGCTTCATCAGGAACTACTGATATGTGTAAAATAGAAAATTGTGACAAGAATCATCAAGATGCCAAACTGCTGGTTGCAAATATTGATGCTTCCAATAGTGGTCCTAAAAATGAGTCTGCTGATTCTGAAGTTGTTAGGTGGGAGGCAGAGTCACCGTTAATGGATTCTATCCATGTTAAAGAAATTAAGGAAATCAAGTTTGAAGGATATGGAAAGAATAGTGAAGTTGATCAATTTAAAGTCATTGAAACTCCATTTTCTTGTGAAATACCTACATATGGTACATTATACTACGAACCTCCACAGTTAGAAAGTTGTATTTCAATGGATTCAGATCATCTGAATATTCGATGGGCACATTGTGAATATGATTCAAGTCCAAGTCTGTCACCTAGTTCTTACTTGACTCCACCTAGTAGTCTGAAGGGTAGTAGTTTGTATTCACAAACCCCTGAATCCATACTGAAGACTGCTGCTAGAAGCTTCCCAAATACGCCTTCCATATTTAGGAAGAGGAAATTGAACTACACGCCAGGTAATAAAATTGGGAATGCAGATGGAGATACGCATAAGGATGAAGTACATGATGCTTGTGAGGATAAACAAACTGACAGTTCAGAAAAATATGTCATGATTCGGGGAAGTTCTTCGAAAAACCCTTCTTACAATGGTATTGGGCCATGCGATACCCAGACGTTTAACGCCTCTCCTCCATATCGAATAAGGTCCAAACGGAAGTCCATCTTCAGGTCTGTGGAGAAACAGCTTAAGTTTGCATTCGACAATGAGCAGCACAATACTAGTACTGGAATTAATGATTCAACTGTCAAAGAGATATCACATGTAGAAGATTGTTTGCGTGCAACAAGAATGGGTATCACCTAGAGCCTATGGTAAGAGCCATCCTTTCCTTCTAAACTACTAAAGTATATTGCATATTCTAGCAGTTATCCGAAAGTGATTCTTATTGATATACATAATTTCCTTATTTAAGTCCTCAATAACATAATATTGACGACTCAGTTACAGAATATTCTAACAGCTTTTTTCTTATATGATTTCTGCTTTACGTCAAGCTTTAGTTCAAACTTCGGAGAAAGAATCGAGTTAACAGTGTGTCTAAGTAATCATTCATTAGAAATTTAAACTCCGCTCATGGATCACCAATAAAAAAAAGAGAACTCCGCTCATGGATGATGCACGTGGTTGAAATCACACTTTGCCAAATACTGACAATGTAAAATTCATTTATATTGCTGTTTCTGCTATTGGAAGTACTAACAGTTTTCCGATATGTGACAAAACGGTTCACTGCCATGCTTTTCTTCAACCTATGCTTGTTAGCACTAGCACTATTATGTACTCATGCATGCTCCTGTCATCAATTGCGTGTGACATTGTTGGCTGTGTCTAATATTTCTGAAAATATTCTTTACGGGGGAAGAGCCGAGCATGTTTTTGAGTAGTTCCAATTGGATTACGTCATTACCATTATCATCTTTTCTGTCGTGCAGGATAACTGCTGGAATCAGTATATTTACCCTGCTATTATCCGTGACACTGGCTGTCATGCAGTTGGAATTCTTAAGGTGTTGACCTTCATGAATCAAAAGACCTCATCAAATTCCAGAAGAATTGACCTTGCATATATACGTTTGTGTTAGGTTCCTTCTGAGTTTTCTTTTTTTTGTTTTCTCATCTACACCAATTATTTTTAGGTCCTTGGCTATTCATTATACATAGATATTATAGCAGTGAGTATTATTGAACTTGAAGATAAGTTGCAATCTATTAGTACAGGAACTCATCTAAGTACGTTGGTGGAAATTTATGTCGAAAATAGTTGTTCAATAAGATCAACTGTTTTGCTGGGCTCATGTGGTTGATCTCACATGACATTTCTGTCTCAAGTGGACTCAAATGGTTGTATCTGCCAATTATGCAGTACCACTTGTAGACATCAGATAGATACTGAAACTGTAATCGGAGCATGGACTTTTGTTATGTTGTTCCCAGATCAACTTCAATATTATGCCATGAGACCTCTAGATAAGGTAAAATATTGCCAAAAGTGCATTGTACACGACTTTGAATAGAAGTACAGAGGCATTAGACCAAGTTACTGGGGAAGAATACAAGCACAATTATATGCTCAGAGGCTAATGGGCAGTTTCGTCTTCAGAAAAAGGAGGGGAAGAACCTGACATTCACACTTCTCCTAAACCAATTGGAGTTCTCAAATTAGAGCGGTATACAAATTACACATGGTAAAAATTTAGCTGGGGTTTATAATTAACAAGCAAATAAAATGTCTAAGACTTATATCACTTGATCATTGGTAAGCGATATGTATATGGATAAATTGTTTTGTTTAGCGCAAATATCATGTGCATGTAAGTGTTTTCTATATTGTGGGGAATCCTAAAGAGTAAAATAAATGCAAAAGAAAAAGCCTCCTCCTGCAGGGCTTTGATCTAGATGTAAGAGTGCAATGTGTGATTTGGCTAGGTGTACTTCGAAGGTTCAATCTCTACCATAAACCAAAGTCTTGTATGTAAGTGGTGATAGGTGTGTGTGTTTGATGGGGGGAGGCTATCGAGTTAAGAACCTTGCGCCATCGAATTAAAAAAAAAGTGCAACCTAGAATGTTGTTGGATTTGAATTTAAGTCATTTAATTTTGACTTTCATAAATTCAGATTTATTAAGCCAAAATGTTGACTTGAGTTATAGCCTGTTTGGCCAAGCTTCTTTTTGGCCAAAAGTGCTTGCCAAAAGTGCATTTTTTTTGTCAAAAGCACTTTTGGCCAAAAATTGAGGTGTTTGGCCAAGCTTTTGGAAAGAAAAAAAGTGCTTTTAAGGAAAAGCAGAATAAATTTTGGAGAAGCAGAAAATAGTAGTTTCTCTCCAAAAGCACTTTTGAGAAAAATACACTTAAAAACAGTTTTTAAAACTTGGCCAAACACTAATTGCTGCTCAAAATTGCTTTTCAAATTAATTAGCCAAACACAAACTGCTTCTCACCAAAAGTACTTTTGAGAAAAACACTTTTCAAAATAAGCTGATTTTTGCAGCTTGACCAAACGAGTTATTAATATATCTTGAATTTATGATTTAGTCCAAATTTTGTTATCATACACAAAATATGCATACTTAGAGCCCGTTTGGCCAAGCTGCCAAAATCTGCTTATTTTAAAAAGTACTTCTTTTTAAAAGTACTTTTTTCAAAAGTATTTTTGAAAAAAAATAATTTGTGTTTGGCCAATTCATTTAAGAAGTACTTTTTACAATATTTGATAAACAATGTTTGGCCAATCTTTATAAAAAGTACTTTTGAGTGTCAAATTACCAAAAAGAATAGTGCCAAACTTTTATAATTATTTAAAAAGAAAAATAAAATTTAATATTATTATAAGAGACTGTTATTAGTTTTTTTTAATTTAATTAAGATATAAACATAAAGTATACATACATACTAAATATTTAAATCTTTGTAACATATATAGTAATACCAAAGCAATAATATTATCTAGTATAATTACTTGTTATTTACACCATGAAATAATAAGCAAAGTGACTCACACATGATAATATTTCTAAATAATTTTATCTCTAATTCTATCACGCAACGCCTCCATAATAGTCGAAGACTTGTCTTGCATTTCTAAAGTAATACCAGAAGCCCCATCTCCTTCCTCAATCTCTGTAGTAATGTCTTCATTAGCATAATAGCTGAATTACTTATCAGTAGAAGATCGTCGTCGGATGAAATTATGTATAGCCATGGTAGTTGTAACAAGATGAATCTGAGTGTCAAACTTGAAAGATGGCATTGAGCGTAAAATAGAAAACCTATTTTTCCAGACTCCAAATGTTCTTTCAATTGTACATCGAAGACTGGAGTGAAAAAAATTGAATGTTTCATTTGGATTTCTAAAACTAGAGTTGCGCTTGAAATCCGGGAGATGATATCGCTCACCCATATACGGTCCTAAGTAACCCATCGTTGTTGGATAGCCTGAATCAACTAAATAATATTTGCCTACACCAAGTAAAAAATAGTTAATTAAGGTGAATAAAAATAAAATCTACATATTAAACAAACACAAGGCATAGTATTAGTGTTGCTTACCTGATGGAGGATGAGGAAAGTTGAGGTTTTGCCTTCTAAGTGCCTGATCAAATATTCTAGCATCATGTGCAGTACCTTCCCACCCAGGCCATACAAATGTGAAGCACATGTCCCAATCACATACAACCATTATGTTTTGTGAAGTGAAGCCTTTTCTACCAATGTATTTGATTTGTTCCTTAGAGCGAACAATACAAGGCACGTGTGTGCCATCTATAGCTCCAATGCAATTTTTAAAATAAGGCCAATACCTATCATCTTCTCTTATTTTAGGATTAATATCAGAAAAGGTTGGATCTTTTGGCTTAATAATATCCATAGCCAATTTCAAACATGCTATTAAAACATGATGAAAATGTCTGCTAACAGTCTCTCCAGAGTGTTGGAATCGTTCTTGAATCATTCGATTCCCTACTCCATGTCCGACCACCAGTAAAAACATAGCAACCATCTCCTCTATGGTCATTTTTCTTGTTGCTTTCAAATCATATTGTTCATTTAGTATTTTGCATAAGTCAAGAGATATATGTTTTTCCATCCTAAACATCTCATAACATCTCTTATCATACCCTTCAAGTATCTCCTTGATGAAATAAAATCCTGTATGAGGAGAAGTTCTACATGGAGTTTTTAGACAAAATTTTAAATAATATTCAGATGCCAGAGCTACACTGAAAATTACCAAATCAAGTACATCATCGTCATCTACTTCATTTATAAGAACTTCGTCAACATGCTCATCATTATTTAC
>MU669467.1:0-16381 GCA_026770625.1 Nicotiana glauca
TTAAAACAAAAACAGAAATCGAAATCAATGACAACCAAAATCTAAAATTTCTAGAAACTAATCAAACAAACATTTTATTCTTATTAAACCCTAATTAATATCCACAGTCAACACAAAAAATTATCGAGAGCTAAAAAATTATTTGTTTATCTTTTATCCTTTTTTTTCAAAATAGTATTAACTTTAGACGAATCAAAAACTAAAAATAATAATCAAAAGTCTAGACTATCAAGAATCAGAGACATGCATTCAAAGAGAAATAAAAGAAAAATCAAAAGAAATAGTCAGAACATTTAGCTTTTATTTTTTTCGGACTTTTCTTTTTCTTTCTTTCCTTCTTCCTTTCTTTATTTCTAATCTTTTTAGTTGGAAAGACTTTTCAGAATATCAGGGGTTTGGAGTACCCATTTTCTTGGACTCTTGGGCCTCCGGCAGACTTTTTAAGCATTTGTTTTTTGTTTTCCAGGGGTCTTTGGGACTTAAGGGCTTCAGAATGGGTTTAAGGGTGTCAAGGGGTGTTTCTGGTTTGATTTTGGTTCGTTTTGGGTGAAGGGTTGTTCGCCGGAACTAGGGTTCCGGCGATATTTATTTGAAGATTCGAGAAGATACAACCTTATTTGAGAAAAAAGAAGTGGCGGGGTGGAAAGGGGAAGTTGAAAGGTGTCTATGGTATTAAAGGTGGGGTTATTGGCATAACTGCCGTCTCCCGCCGGTAGGGTTCCGGCGGGCTTTGGGAGCATCTAAGGGATGCTAGGGTTTTGGAAAAGGGGAGAAGAAGATGAAAATGATATAGAGGGGGGTAACGTTATATCATATTAAAACACTCTAAAGAACTGAGACCGTTGGATCTAATGGACCAACGGCTCAGATTCCTTTATCCTTTATACGGCACCGTTTCATTTAAGTGACGATTTAATCCTGGCCGTTGGATCGATTGAACTAACGGTTCAGATTCCTTTACTTAAACGGGGTCATTTTGGTATAGCATGGGGCAGACCGGGTGAATTCTTTTGGACCTGGACGGTTTGTCTCTAATTTGGGTATTTTAATTGGGCTGGGGTATTTTGAGCCCAAATTAATTTCCTTTTTTATTCTTTATTTCCTTCACATTTTGTATTGTATTTTCACTTGGTATTTTTTGTATTATTATTTTCTGTATTTTATTTTTCTTCTGTATTTTCTTTTCTTTTATATTTTGTATTTATTTTTTACTAATTTTATTAAATTAATTTCTATTTTTATGGTAATTTTTCAATTAAAGCGAAAAATATTTATTTTTTGATTTTCTTCGAAAATAAATTAATACAAAAATTTACAAAATTAAAACCTCCATTGTATGTGTATATTTTTTGTATTTTTATATTTATATTTTTTTAATATGAATTAAAATGTAACAATTAATAAAAAATCCACAAAAAAATGGTAAAGTAATAAAGAAATCATTTTATTTTGAATTTTTTGGAATAAAATTGCTTAGGGCAAAAAATCACGTGCTCACACTGGGGTGGCGATGAACCCTTCTGGGACCTGAGCTGGTCCTGCTGGAACTGTCTAGGCTGGAACCTCGTCGTCAAACTCAACCTTAGGTTGTGTCGCTAGTGCTGCTGCTCGAGCTCTAGGCTGAGCCCTGCCTCTGCCTCGGGCCCTAACACGGCCTCGGCCTCTGCCCCTCGAAGGAGCTGCTACTGGGGGCTCGCGCTGCTGGTCAGCTGATAAAGCGGTATGCGTTCTCACCATTTGCGAAAGAACAGAGTGAAAGTTAAATTAACATTGAGAAATCAAGTTGCACGATAGAAAGGAATAGATGTGAAGTTTTTCCTAACTCTATAGCCTCTAGGGATAACTACAGACGTCTCCATACCGATCCCTCAGACTCTACTAAGCTTGTCTGTGAATTGTGAGACCTAAGCAACCTAGATCTCTAATACCAATTGTCACGACCCGGATTTTCCACCTTCGGGAGTCGTGATGGCGCCTACTCATGAAATCTAGGCAAGCCGAGTACTATAAATTATTACCCTTTTTCCTTAACCTTTTAACATTTAAGGATTAACGTGTGATCAACAACGGAATAATTATAATAAATAGAAATGCGGAAGACGAAAACCAATAGTTTAACCAAATACTAGTACAGAATCCAACATACAACTCTACCCAGAATTTGGTGTCACAATGTCACGGACCATCTACGAATACTACGAACAGCGGTCTGAATGAGAATAAAAATATGTCTTTGAAATACATAAAAATAGAATGGAAAGATATGAGGGGGACTCCAAGGCCTGCGGACGTCTGCAGGACTACCTCGAGTCTCTGCCACTGGATTGAAGGCAGCAACCTCTCTATGGTCAAAATGCTCCAACACCAGGATCTGCACATAGTGCAGAGTTTAGTATCAGCATAACTGACCCCATGTCCTCGTAAGTTTCGAGCCAAACATGTGCAGTTATATCATATACAACAAATAATAACAACAAAAACTAGCAGTTAAAGATGGGAAGGGGGAATATGATGCGGTATCATATACAAGCAAAATTTCAATAAAGAAGCATAAGGAACACCATAAATCAATTATGAGCAAGAATAAGGAAAGATAGTAACAAGTGCACGGCATCACCCTTCATGTTTTACTCTCATCCTCACCATAAGAATCAATATATTTAGCACGGCATCACCCTTCGTGATTTTACCTCACATAATCATGTCACAACATTATCCTTCGTGCATTAACAATATCGGCACGACATCACCCTTCGTGCATTAACACTCACTCACAAATATCACACACGACATCACCATTCGTGCCTTTACACTCTCCCTCACCCAAGAAACAATCACAAGCAATTCGGGCAAGAGAATCAATAATATCACAATAGAATCCCAGTAAAGGAACAATAATTTAACAATAATATCCTGGCAAGGGAAATAATATCATAAGCAATAATATCCTGGAGAGGGAAACAATATCAATAACAATAATATCTCGGCAAGAGAATCAATATCATAAACCTCTTCTCATTTCCACAATCACATCTCAACACAAATCTCAACTTGAGCCAATGCTCTACAATGTTTAATTACCAAGAATACTTTCATAAGCCTTGTTCAACATTAATAATCATCATATTAAGCATGGATATTATATAACGGAGTCACAACAATCATAGTATAAGACTCACGGGCATGCTTGACACCAATGTATAGATATTCGTCACCACACATACACGTCGTACTCAACAATTAACACATAGCAAATAAGACAACGACTCATTGATATTAGGCTAGATATATGTCATTTAACAATGGTTTTTGCCCCAACTTGATTATGTTTCAATGCTCTAATATAATTAAATGATGAAAAATGAGCTGTAAATTGTGTTACATGAATGAAGAGCATCTATGAGGCCTTAAAACAGTTATTGGAGCTATATTGAAGCAATAAAGACCCCTAGAAGCTGAACAAGCAAGATGACGAGAATAAAAGAACCAAACAAATGAGACTGGACTAGCGCGCCCAGGAGCGCGCTCACATGCACGATCGCGCTAGTCCAAATTTTGCAACAGATTTGTCAGGGTAATTTTGGAAGTCTGGGGGGAAAATTCACTTAACCTATAGAAGGTCAAGCTTGCCCAAAAGAGAAGTGTGCAGTTTTTATTAGCTAAGAACAAGAATATGAAAGGCAAGGAGCTAAGAAGAGTTGTCTTCATCAAGTCCTTCTCTTCCTCCTTTTGTTTTATTGATTTGTAATGAAATTTATTATTATGATGTTTATTATTGTTATGAGTAGCTAAATCTTCTAATCTAAGGTTTTGGTTGAACCCGTTGTGGATGAACTTATTGTGATATTAATATAGTTTTGAGTTAGTTATTGATCTCTATTTGTTCAACTATGTTTTGATTTTGGTTAGTTGAAAGGATCCTCAATTAGCCATGCCTATTTATTATGTATCTACTTGATAAAGAGTACATATTTAGGGAATTGTTTGAACAACATCACTCCCGGAGTATGGGCGAGAGTCATAACCGAGGGTTTAGAGGTTGGAGTAGAGATAACGATACCTCAGGTGCAATCTAAGTGAATTGTAATGCGAATCTAGCTAGCGTAGCTTGAGAGAGTGCGTCTAGTAAATTATTATAATTACTTGAGAGAGAGTTATGATAGTTGGAGAGTTCATGATTGATAGAGATAACTAATTCATAGCTATAAGAAATATACGACTAAGGAAATCTACAACGGGGGAAGCCATTACCTTAGGCCTTTATTCCAATTGTCTACACTTGCGTATTAATTAACCTTCATTTTATTGATTCCACTAGTTGTCGTAGTAATTATAACACCACTTATATTCATAAAGTTTGAGAAGGTTGACTAAGTACAATTTAGTACTTCAAAGACCTCTTTTGATACGTTAATTCCCTGTGGGATTCGACTCAGTACAAAATACCCGAAATTATATTTGCAACGCCCGCATAATTTTTTAATAGTCTTAGTTGAGCGTGATCAAATTTTGGCGCCGTTGCCGGGGAATCAAATGGTATTATCAATTTTAGTTGAAGAAGAATACAAGATTCTTAGTGTAGTTAATTTTCTCTACACCCACTTTTTACATTGAAATTTTTGACATTTGTTGAAGTGGTTGCACATGTGCATGCCTAGAAACTCATCGGGAACTAGTGAAGTATTTGAAGCATTTTCAGATCCCGAAAAGGTTTTCAAGGCTTTGAACCGGGCTAACCGGAGAAACAGACAATAACAAACAACTGACCCAATCGAAACAGCAATGGGAGACCACGAAGAACACCCAGCTGTACCAATAGCACCAATGGCACCTCTTGTGCCCGAGGCGGTTCTTTATGATTGGGCACAACCCACAACTGAGAATTTGGCCACCTCAATTTTAGTCCCGTAGATACAAGCTGAATCATTCCAAATCACGAATAACATGCTGCATTTGTTGCAAAACAAGAGACTATTTTCGGGGTCGCAAGTCGAAGATCCTCAACAGCACCTGAAAAATTTTCTGTCAATCTGCAAAACCCAAAGACAGCCCAATGTAACTCCAGAAGCAATCAAGTTGCTATTGTTCCCATTTTCAGTGACATGAGCTGCCCAGACCTGGTTAAACTCACTCCCCATAAACTCCATAACAACTTGGGAGGAATTAGTCAGGCAATTTGTGAACAAGTTCCTCCCTCCCAACAAAACCGCGCAACAGATTGATGACATTTTGAGTTTTAAATAGAGGCCTATGGAAATATTACATGAAACATGGGAGCATTTTAAGGGGATGCTGGTCATATGTACGCACCATGGCATTCCATATTTGATGTTGGGACAACGGTTCTACATAGGATTGTCAAATAGCGTGAAGAACATTGTTGATGCTTCAGCAGGTGGAGCATTCTTGAGTAAAACATGGAGAGAAGGTCAAGGTCTGCTTGACAAGATGGCGTAGAATTCAGGATAGATCACCATAAATGCACCTATCACTCCAGTGGTGCACTCAGTGCCTTTAGATCCATCCAATTCAATGGCTGAAAATATAGCCACCTTAGTGACACAAATGAGCATACTCACAAAAAGGGTAGAGGAGTCAGGGCAAAAACAGCAGGTACATATTGTAGATACTACTAATGGGGGCTTGTGCACATCTTGCATTAGTCATCCTATTGGTAATCAGTGGCCTGCAGGACATGATCATCAGCACTATCCTGAAGATATGAACTATGTGTCTAATTATGGAGGCCAGAGATAGGGTGGTCAGAATAGGAGTCAGCAAAATCAGCAATACAGGCCAGCCCAATCACAGTTCAACAATGGAAACATGGGAGGTATGAGACCTCCCAACAATATAGCACCTTACCCAAAGCCACAGGGATACAGTAATCAGAATCAACAGCATGGGTATCACCCTCCTCAGCAGCAGTACAGTAGAAGGCAGGATAATAGGTTTGCTAGACTTGAAGCAATGATGCAACAGGTCATTGGATCTAATACAAAGATTAGTGAGAGAGTAGATGCACATGACTCGGCGATCAAGAATATTGAAATGCAAATGGGCCAAATTTCGATGTCTCTAAACAATCGCCCACATGGAACACTACATGCAAATACTCAGGTAAATCCAAAAGATCAAGTCCCAAAGTAGTTGATGGTGGTGATCTTGCGTAATGGCAGGGATTTGGATGTAGAGCAAGAAAGGGCTCGAGAATCCAGGGAAACTGAGAAACTCATTTCAGTACCCATAGAGTTGGATGAATCAACGAAACTGATAGACGTGACAGTCCAGCCTGCCCAAGAAGAAGGTAGCATTCAAATTGAGACCGAGAAAGAAGCTGAAATAGCATAGGAACCAGTGGTTGATGTGGCGAATGATAAAGATCGATCTCAAATGATTGGAAAGAAGAGACCTCCTACACACTTCCCCCAGAGATTAGCTAAGTACCAAAAAGAGGAGCAATACAAAAGTTCTTGGAAATGTTAAAACAAATCCAGGTATATATTCCCTTAACTGATGCTTTGAAAGAGATGCCTGGGTATGCAAAAATTATGAAGGACTTAATGTCTCAAAATTTTGATTTCCAAGACTTAGCCACAGTTACTCTCACCCAGACCTGTAGTGCAGTGGTGACTAGACCAATTGCAGAAAAGCTATCTGATCCAGGGAGCTTTACAATTCCCTGCAGTATTGGTGATTTTGCCTTTGCTAAAGCACTGTGTGATCTAGGAGCCAGCATTAATCTTATGCCCCTGGCAATTTATAAAAGGCTGGGTATTGGAAGAGCTAGACCCACCTCTATGTTATTGCAGCTGGCTGACAGGACGGTAAAGTGACCCTCTGGTATTCTGGATGATGTGTTGATTCAAGTAGGGAAATTTGTGTTCCCTGTAGATTTTGAAATCTTAGACTGTAAAGTAGATGAATAGATTCCCATAATTGTAGGAAGACCATTCCTGGCCACGGGGAGAGCTTTAATCGATTGTGAAACTGGAGAGTTAAAGATGAGGTTGAACGATGAAGAAATAACATTCAACATGCAGAAATCTATGAGGCGACCAAGTGAATTCGCCAATTGCTCTCTTATAGATGTTGTTGATGTGATTGTAGAGACCGATGACGAACTACTGAATATTGAAGACCCCCTTGCTGCGTGTCTGATGAACTTGGATGAGGTACATGCAGAAGAACTCGCTGCATGGGTATTGTCTCTAGAAGGTAGAGGGTTCTGGGATAAAACACTTGAAGTTAAGCCCTTGCACTTGGAAAACAGAGAAGCTCCTCCAGCAAAACCATCAATCGAAGAACCACCAAATTTAGAGTTGAAGCCACTGCCAAACCATCTCAGGTATGAGTTTCTTGGACCTAACTCCACATTACCTGTTATTATCTCATCTTGTTTGTTAGATGTGCAGACTCAACAACTCTTGCAGGTACTTAAGGAGTGCAAAATTGCTATTTGGTGGACCATGGCAGACATAAAGGGAATTAACCCTGCATACTGTATGCACAAAATCCTGCTGGAGGAAGGCCACAAACCTTCCAGAGAACACCAAAGAAGGTTGAACCCTAATATAAAGGAAGTGGTGAAGAAAGAGATGATCAAGTGGTTAGATGCGGGAATCATTTTCCCAATTTCTGACAGTAGCTGGGTTAGCCCAGTGCAATGTGTACCTAAAAAGGGTGGCATAATGGTAGTTAAGAATGATAACAACGAATTGATCTCTACAAGAACCGTCACAAGATAGAGAATTTGTATGGATTATAGGAGGCTGAACTTGGCTACCCGAAAAGACCACTTCCCACTTCCTTTCATTGATCAAATGTTGGATAGATTGGCAGGAAGGTCACACTTCTGTTTTCTCAACGGATACTCGGGGTACAACCAGATTTCTATTGCCCCGGAGGATAGGGAAAAGACTTCATTAACTTGCCCTTACTGAGTGTTTGCCTTCAGGAGAATGCCATTTGGTCTTTGTAACGCACCTGCAACATTCCAACGGTGCATGATGGCAATTTTTACGGACATGGTGGAGGACATTATGGAGGTCTTCGTGGATGATTTCTCAGTGGTGGGAAATTCGTTTGATGAATGCCTAACAAATTTCACACGTGTTCTAAAAAGGTGCATCGAGACGAATCTAGTGCTAAATTGGGAGAAATGCCATTTTATGGTACAAGAAGGAATTGTCTTGGGTCACTTAGTGTCAAGTAAAGGGATTGCGGTGGACAGAGCTAAAGTTGACGTGATAGAAAAACTTCCATCTCTAACTTCAGTCAAGGCTATTTGTAGCTTTCTAGGACACGCCGGTTTTTACCGGCGATTCATCAAGGATTTTTCCAAAATCGCAAATCCCTTTTGTAAGTTGCTTGAAAAAGATAACCCGTTTGTGTTCTCTGATAATTGCAGGGTGGCTTTTGAAGAATTGAAGAAGTGGCTAGTCACAACATCGATTGTAGTTGCTCCCAACTGGGAGCAACCGTTTGAACTCATGTGTGATGCGAGTGACTATGGGAGCCGCGTGGAGGCAGCACAAAGATAAGGTAATGCACCCGATTTATTACGCAAGTAGGACATTTAGTGGTGCTCAACTAAATTACACAGTCACTGAGAAAGAAATGTTGGTTGTTGTATTCGCCTTTGATAAGTTCAGGTCTTATTTGATCGGGTCAAAGGTGATAGTGTACACAGATCATGCAGCTATTAGGTATTTGGTTGATAAGAAAGAGTCTAAACTGCACCTAATTCGTTGGGTGCTGCTTTTGCAAGAGTTTGACTTGGAAATTCGTGACCATAAGGGAACGGAGAACCAAGTCGCTGATCATTTGTCGCGCCTTGAAGGTGCTGAAAATGCAATTAAGTCTGAGGAGATTCTAGAAACCTTTCCAGATGAGCAGCTGCTAGTCACAAGTGTGGAAGACGTGCCATGGTACGCTGATATTGCAAACTATTTGGCATGTGACATTGAACCATATAAACTCTCCTATGTTCAAAAGAAGCAATTTTATCGTGACTGCCGAAGCTATTACTGGGATGAACCGCATGTGTTTAAAATTTGCATTGATAACATGATCCGGAGATGCGTCCCCAAGATAGAACAATGTTCTGTTTTGTAGGCTTGCCACGCGTTACCTTATGGAGGACATTTTGGAGGAGTTCAGACAACAGCAAAAGTGTTAGAGGCAGGGTTCTACTAGCCAACAATCTTTAAAGATGCTCACCAATGGGTAAAGGGCTATAATGAATGCCAAAGAACGGGAAACATATCCCGCAGACATGAGATGCCCATGAATCCAATTCAGCAAGTTGAGGTGTTTGACGTTTAGGGTATTGATTTCATGGGCCCCTTCGTCAGTTCTTACGGCAATAAGTATATACTTGTTGCGGTGGATTATGTATCCAAATGGGTGGAAGCTGCAGCACTCCCCACAAATGATTCGAGAGTGGTGGTAGGATTCTTGAAAAAGAATATATTCACCCGATTCGGGACTCCGAGGGCCATCAATAGCGATGGGGGCACGCACTTTTGCAATCGTGTCTTTGAAAAGTTGTTGGCCAAATATGATGTGCACCACAAAGTAGCAACCCCATATCACCCTCAAACAAGCGGACATGTAGAGGTCTCAAACCGTGAGATCAAGAGTGTGCTCACTAAAACAGTAAACACCACAAGAACTGATTGGGCAAAAAAGCTTGACGACGCACTTTGGGCCTATAGGACTGCATTCAAAACACCTATTGGTATGTTACCATACAAATTGGTATTTGGGAAGGCCTGTCACCTACCTGTGGAGCTAGAACATCGAGCTTGGTGGGCACGAAAGCAGTTAAACATGAACCCTGATGAAGCTGGAGAAACTCGAGTGGTAAGGTTGCATGAGTTGGAAGAATTCAGATATCACGCCTTTGAAAGAACGAGACTCTAAAAGGAAAGAATGAAGAAATTGAATGACAAACACATTGTGGACAGAAATTTCAAACCTGGAGACAAAGTATTATTGTACAATTCAAGGTTGAGATTGTTTCCGGGCAAACTTAAGTAACGATGGTCTGGGCCATTCAGGGTAATCGAAGTGTTCCTGTCTGCGGCTGTGGAGATAACCAGTGACGATGGCACTAACATTTTCAAAGTAAATGGACAGCGATTAAAATGTATGTGGGGATGGATGACACGAAATATTTGTCCGTCATAAATCTTGTTGAACCGAAAAGGTCGAGCGAGCCTTAAATGCGCTGAATCTATGTCATGCCATAACATTAACTAAGGCGTTGGTCGGGAGGCAACCCGACTGTGGTAGTAGTGAGTAATTGTGAGTTTTTGAAAATACTAGCCAATGCAGGTGACAGTGGGAGGGCACTAAGGCAATCGAAAATGGAAAAATCAGGTGAAAATTTGAAGTTTTTGCCAGCCCACATGCGCGATCACACACCTGGGCACGCACTTAGACGCGCTAAATTGGAAACATTTATGTCTACGCCGCGCTACTGAATGCGCATGTGAACACGCTACATGCTCGATCGCGCATATGCAGCCGCACCTAAATGTGCTAATTTGCCAAACATTCTATCTTGGACGCGCATATACATGCGCGATCGCGCATATGAACGCGCACCTGAGCGTCCACCCGACTGTTTGCTTATATTTTATTTGCTTTCAGATTTTATTAATTTTTTTCACTAATAACCCCCCTCCCCAAATGGTCAAACCCCCATTTCTCCGAGTTAACCTCCGTCTACACAAACCCTACCCAAACCAAACCTTCCCCAAACAAAAATTCATCCCTCTTCAACTCACCTCCAACAGAAAAAAAAATTCAAATTTTTTGGTTTCTTCCTTTATTTCTTCAAGGACTTTCCAAGTCTCCAACAAACTTTCATCTTCTCTTCTTTCTCTAATCCTCATTAACTGAAGGTATGTTACTCTTGCCCTAAATTTTTCTCTCTATTTTAAATAATCTATGCAAATGTTGGAGTGTTTTAAGCATGAATTCTTTTAGATATTTATCTTTATGTTTGTTTGCTAATAGTAGAATTGGTACTAATTCTTGTAGTATTTGTGACTTGTGAGAATTATAGAGGGTTGTCTACTTGTTTGGTTGCATTTGGGAGATTTGGTGATGAGTTCATGTTATAAATTGTTTGGAATGGGTTGTGTGTAACTAATGCCCATAAGGTGTTTGTAAAAAGGCCTCAATGACTGAAATTATGTAATTATGACCACATATGCGCGTGAAGTCTGAGTAACCGCAGTAGGTCACACTTTTTGGTGTTAGGAGGTACTTATTTGCTCCCGATTTGCAGGTACCATGGCTCCATCAAAGAAACGCCGCACCACCGGTTCATCAACTAGCAGACAAACCTCTAGGTCACGAAGGGCTGCACCTGCACGCCTTTTTGATGATACAAAATTTGTCTCAACTAAAGCCCAGTACCGATTTACCGAGAAGGCTTCTAAGAAGCCAATTCCTAAAAGGGGCATTGAAGTCCGATCACTACAGCGCCATTGCCCTCATATGTATGACAAGCTAATGCGACGTGGGCTCCAAACTTTCATAAATGAACCCGGTGAAGGCAACGTAATGGTTGTAAGAGAATTTTACACCAACACATCGGAGCATGACAACGGAATAGTTACAGTACGGGGCAGGGCGGTGAATGCCTCTGTTGAGGCAATAAGGGCGGCATACCAGCTATCACCACCTATGATGGACTATGATGACTTCTATGAATATGGACACAACCCAACCCAGGAACAGTGGCAACGCTTCTTCGAAACAATTTGTGCACCTGGAAAAGAAGTGGTTTGGATGGAACATGGTGAGAAGTTTCATTCCTCCGCACTTACTTCTGAAGCAAAGTGCTGGTTGTATCTAATTAACAACAGGTTGATTCCATCCCACAACACGACTGAAGTGAATGTGCCTAGAGCTATCTTGATTTGGTGTTTCGTTAATGAGCAAAACTTCAATGTGGCCAAAGTTATCCAAGACGAGATGTTTGTCCGCAGCCGCATAAGAAGGTATGGATTTTTCTTCCCCTCTTTAATCACTCAGCTTTGTAGGGATGCAAGAGTGCCAGAAAATCTAGCAGCAGATGGCCTGGTAGGACAAGACCACAAGTTCCGAGCGAATAAAGTTACTACCAGTAAGGAGCCAGCAGTAGTGGAGGTGGAAACTAGTAGTAGCTTAGACGACGAGGATGAAGAAGATGAGGAAGCGGAGCACATGAGTGCCGAACACCATGCCCCAGAGCATGAGGTAGCAGTTGCAACACCATCTAGGTCATCCACATCATCCCAGCTACGCAGGAGCACACGAATGACCGCTTTAGAACACGAGATGGCTGGGTTGCGTACTTCAGTCACAGATTTAGGTGCCCGTGTGGAGGTAGTTGCTGACAGACAAGTGAAATCTGAAAAAAAAGTTCTTGGGGTGATTAAGAGCTCTGGGTCTCGCCTGCAACGTGAACCCAAACACCGTCTCTGACCAAAAGTGACCATTCAGGGAAGTGCCTCGACCCCACTATTTTTTTTACTGTTGAATCCATGGGGTCATGTCTTGATTTTAAGTGTGGGGTAGGGGATGCTTCATTGATCATACATGTAGTTGTTATTTGACTCTTTAATGATTGGTTGATGTTTGGTTGTTTTGGTTGTTGTTTTGGTTGTTTAGCCGTGATTAATGTTGGTAGTAGTTTAAAGTTGTTTAGCTGTGATTAATGTTGGTAGTAGTTTAAAGTAGTTGTTAAAAATTTTAAAAAAAATGCAGAAAAATGCAGACTCTTCCTGATGACGGATTCTTTAGATAATTTTCTTGAGGGAAGTTAGTGTAGAGAAAATTTCAAAAAGATTTTTTTTTTCCGTTTACTTTCTTTTTAGGTAGTGTAGTAACTCCCCCTTGGTTTTTCTTTGGGCCACGGTTCTTTTCCAAGGGTGTAGCTCGAACCGGGTATAGGTAGTTTTTATTCATTTTATTTTCTCTTTAGTTTCAAAATTAGGATTAATGGGCTAATGAGCAGAGTTCGAAAAGAAAAGCCTTTAGCACTATTACACCTGAACACAATAGACACTAAAGTGGAACGCCTATTCTCAGTATTTGATTCTTGCTAAAGTGCCTTAAACTGTATATTTGTCACTGACTTGAATACTCAAAAAAGAATGTCTTGATAAGCCAATTCGGAATGAGTCATGTGCCATATGTGTGAGTTTTACTGTATTCCACGATTCACAATTGATGCCTAGAACTTGCCCTGTGTGTTAACGCGAAATAGTAGTTCATTCAGTCTTAGAAGTGATATGGGCAATTCTTTGTTGAGCCAGACTTATAAAAATAAACCCACCTAACTGCAATACATCTTAGTTAACCCCGTTGAGCTTATAAGCCTATTTCTTTGGCAACCACATTGCAAACCTTATCCAATTGTTTGAATAGCCTGTTGTTTGAACCCTCTTTCCTCACATAAGCACTTGAATGGTATTGAAAATTATGCAAAGACAAAAGTGTAGGGTGGTGGTTTGGTTTTTGAGTGGAACCACTGAAATCGAAAAATAGGTGTAGAATTCTATTGCATAAAAGAGGAAGCAAAAAAAAAAAAAAAAAAAGAGAATAATATAGTGGTTGAGAAATGGTGGTTTGCTTTAATTGCACCTAATGAATGGGGTTGTTGTAAACAAAAGAACGGTGGTGAAAAGTTTGGTTTTGAATGTTAATGTAATTGTACTAAAAGTTCTTAGGGAGGTTAGTCACTATATCCAAATGTATCCTACCCGTCCCTTAACCTACATTACAACCAAGCAAAGTCCTATTGATCTTAGACTGAGTGGCTCAATTAGTAGAGTAGTACACTACGGGCAAGCTTATGGTGCATCTTTGTGACATATGAATGTTCTTTTCTTGAGAGTGAGTGGATTTCATTTAATTAAGTTCCCAATTGTTCTAAATATTATTATATGTTGAACTAATCTCTTGTGTGAATGTGAGGGCATGTGATTCATAAAGGAAAGGCAAGTCTTGACTTCTGTATAGAGTAGCTTGAGAAAGTATGAATATTGCACGGTACGTGAGAGTCAACTCTTGAGGATATGATTGTTCACTACTAGGTGTAACTCATGCGATTTGTTCTTGGTGTAATGCGTTAGGGAAGAATGCTTAATGAAGGAACCTCTATAAAGGGTGGTGGATTGCTAGAGGACTAGCAAGGATTTAAGTGTGGGGTGTTGATATTAGGCTAGATATATGTCATTTGACAATGGTTTTAGCCCCAACTTGATTATGTTTCAATGCTCTAATATAATTAAATGATGAAAAATGAGCTATAAATTGTGTTACAGGAATGAAGAACATCTATAAGGCCTTAAACCAGTGATTGGAGCTATATTGAAGCAAGAAAGACCCCTAAGAGCTGAAAAAGCAAAATGACGAGAATAAAAGAACCAAACAAATGATACTGGACTAGCGCGCTCACATGCGCAATCGCACTAGTCCAGATTTTGCAACAGATTTGTCACGGGTAATTTTGGAATCTGGGGGGCAAATTCACTTAACCTATAGAAGGTCAAGCTCTCCCAAAAGAGAAGTGTGTAGCTTTTATTAGCTAAGAACAAGAATAGGAAAGGCAAGGAGCTAAGAAGAGTTGTTTTCATCAAGTTCTTCTCTTCCTCCTTTTGTTTTATTGATTTGTAATGAAATTTATTATTATGATGTTTATTATTGTTATGAGTAGCTAACTCTTCTAATCTAAGGTTTTAGTTGAACCCGTTGTGGATGAACTTATTGCGATATTAATATAGTTTTGAGTTAGTTATTAATCTCTATTTGTTCAACTATATTTTGATTTTGGTTAGTCGAAAGGATCCTCAATTAGCCATGCCTTATTTATTATGTATCTACTTGAGAAAGAGTGCATATTTAGGGAATTATTTGAATAACATCACTCCTGGAGTATAGGCGAGAGTCATAACCGAGGGTTTAGAGGTTGGAGTAGAGATAATGATACCTCGGGTGCAATCTAAGTGAATTGTAATGCGAATCTAGCTAGCGTAGCTTGAGAGAGTGCGTCTAGTAAATTATCATAATTACTTGAGAGAGAGTTATGATAGTTGGAGAGTTCATGATTGATATAGATAACTAATTCATAGCTATAAGAAATATACGACTAAGGAAATCTACAACGGGGGAAGCCATTACCTTATGCCTTTATTCCAATTGTCTACACTTGCGTATTAATTAACCTTCATTTTATTGATACCACTAGTTGTCGTAGTAATTATAACACCACTTATATTCATAAAGTTTGAGAAGGTTGACTAAGTAGAATTTAGTACTTCAAAGACTTCTTTTGATACGTTAATTCCCTGTGGGATTTGACTCGGGACAAAATACCCCGAATTATATTTGCAACGCCCGCATAGTCTTTTAATAGGATTAGTTGAGCGTGACCACTAATATTCCCTCAAGCTAAGGTTAGATCAAATACTTACCTCAATGCCACGAACACAATCAAGCCTCAACTACCGCTTTATCCCTCGATTCCACTACCAATTCAATTGTATCTAGCCACAATTTACTTAATAACATTAATAATTACTAAATAAACCAATTCCAATGCATGAAAATAGATTTCCCCTTATTTTCCCCCATAAGTCAAAAATAGATCCCGAACTCGCTTGGTCTAAACTCGAAATTCAGACCAAAACCCAATTTTCCNTATATTGCTTCAATTCAAAGCACAACACAATGACTCTTATTCCCAAAAAAACTAACTACACCCAGTTCAAATAAAACCCTTGGAAAAGAACCGTGGTCCAAAGAAAAACCAAGAGGGAGTTACTACACTACCTAAAACAAAACCAAAAATCTTTTTGGTAATTTTTTTAGACTTACTTCCCTCAAGAAAACTGTCTAGAAGATCCGTCATCAGGAAAAGTCCAATCTTTAAAGAAACAAACATAGCTAAAGTAGCATGAAAAGTCACCCAGACAATCTTCTCACCCCACACTTAAAATTGTGCATTGTCCCCAATGCACATCCATACATACAAGAAGGTAAAAGAAATTCCCTGGTAGGCCAAAGGCCGAAACACTAGCAGTTCATGGGGTACTCAGACTTCTCCCAACTTGGTCCTTCGTGCGGGTACCCCATACTTAGTTCCAACTATTTCATTTGTTGGTGCATCCTTCCAATACATTTGCTTTCCATGCTCCTAGAAAATAAAAAAATCAAAACTACAAGAATAATACAATAATAATAAAAATGAATAAAATAAATTAAATTAAAATAAAAAATAAAGATGGGTTGCCTCCTAACAAGCACTTGATTTAACGTCGCGGCACGACGCGAATCACTTTTTGCCTCCACCTTGAACTTATGAATTGAGCCCCCA
>MU669467.1:34013-48381 GCA_026770625.1 Nicotiana glauca
GAAGAGGAAGGAAAAACTTGTTGAAGAATTCCCCGCCTTGCTCTCAATGTGTTCTTGCCTCCTTAGGTCTAAGTTGTGTCCAAAATATGTCCCTCTGTGTTCTTGGCCGGCCTTCTACGTTTAATATATGGTTTAGGGCTTAAAATCCCGTGTTTTACACTTTGGTCCCTAAAATTTACGTGTTCTACCGTGGTCCCACCGCGGTTACGCCGGGACCGCGGCCAAATAGGTCCTCTGAATCTTTGGTAATGTCCTGTCGCGATGTTCTACCGCGGTCCTACAGTAATCGCGATTGTTTCCCTTTTCCTTTTGGAATTTGGAAAAACGTAAAACATGAAAGTTGTAGCTCTTTAAGTTAGCTTTCCAACCATATATTGTGGAACCCAAATGGAGTTCTGAGAAAAAAGTTATGTCTATTTTAGTAGACAGTACGCAATATGCCTCTTCGAGTCTTCGTTCGTACTTAATTATCAAATTTGACCCCCGAACCTGATCCCGCCTTAATTCCTTGAGCTTTTACTCAGACTTCAAAGCTCCAAATCACTTAAATTTATTCCATAACATCTATATAGCTCGAAATCACTCCTACAAGGCATAAAACACACCGTTAGTGCAAAACACTAGCGATTAAAGCGCAAACTTAACTAAAGTGCAGTAAATTAGAGTGTAATAAGCGATTAAAATATGCAATTATAGCCTATGATCAACGGCTTTCACAAGTTCAACACCAATAATTCAACAATGAGTGAGATAGTATGTAACCACGATATTAAATAAGAATAATCCGCAATGGAAGAGATAACATGTAACAATGAATTCAAATAAGGATAATCAACAATGGAAGAGATAATATATATAACAATGACTTCAAATAAGGATACTCAACAATGGAAGAGATAACATGTAACAATGACTTCAGATAATGATAAATCAACAATGGAAGAGATAACATGTAGCAATGAAAGAGGCAACAACTTCAACTAAAGCATAAGAGCAAAATATCAAGTAAGATGTAGAACAAATGTTAGCAAAATTATTTAAGGCATGTAAGGATAGACTAACACAAGTAAGAGCATATTGACTATGAGAATTTAAAACATGATATGACAATTCAATTAAAGCATAAAACTAGTCTAAGTAACCTAAATCGGTCAAATACCACGTATAACCTGAGTACCACTCGTCACCTTGCGTACACGACTTTCACATAGCAAAAATAACACAATCAATCCCAAATCCTAAAGGGTAGTTTCTCCCATACAAAGTTAGGCAAAATACTTACCTCAACTAGGAGAACTCAACCCTCAAAAATAGCTTTTTCTCTAAATTCGCATCAACACAACTCAAATCTAACCAAAAATGACTTAGTATCATCAAACAATGCAAGCGAAAACAATTACGATAGATAAAACTATGCTATTTACACTTTTTCCAAAAAGTCAACAAAACTCAACCCGGGCTTGCTTCGTCAAAACTCGGGTCCAAAGGTAGATTACGACTATCCATAACCCTACGAGTCCATATATATGATTAGTTTTAAAATCCAGTCCAAATTGATTCTCAAAACTCAATTCTTATTTTTCAAAAACTTGACGAAATTTCACAATTTTTCCTCTTTGATTCACATGATTTTGATGTTAAATCTAAAATATATTTATGAAATATAGTTGGAAGTTGATTAGAATCACTTACACAATATTTGTTAATAAAAATACCATCTACAAGTCGCCTCCTACCAAGTCTAGGGTTCTAAAATGAGAGAATATGTTAAAAAAAATTCCCAACCCTTTTGATCAACTGAAGATGTTGCAATTGCAACGTGGGTTTGCAATTGCAAAAAAGAACCTCGCAAATACGGACACTGACAGCCTAAGAGAAGGTCACAAATGCAATTATTTTGTCGCAAATGCGAACTAGCCATCTACCTGAGGTACTTCACAATTGCGAGCCAGGTATCGCAATTGCGATAACTGAGCCCCACCCCCACCCCCACCCACGTGTTCTAAGCTCGCAATTGCAAACCCGGTGTTCGCAAATGCGACACCAGAGGCTTCAGCATACCAGATCCTTTTTTTCAATCCAAAATATTTCGAAATATGTCCGAACTCATTCGAGTCTTCAAGGTTCCAAACCAAACATCTACACATGACTAAAAAATCACATGAACTCACTCGCACGATCAAAATACAAAAATAATATCTAGAACTACGAATTGGACACCAAAACACATGAATTTCAAAGTAAATTTCAAGAACCTCTAGAATTACAACTAAATGTCCGAATCCAATCAAATTAACTCCAAACGATACCAAATTTTGCAGACAAGTTTTAAATAGCATAGCAGACCTATTTCAAGTCCAAAAACTAAATTATGATCCCCATAGCCAAAAGTCAACCTACGGTCAAACTTTTCAACTTCAAATTGCCAAATTTCGGCAAAACGGCACATATCAACCTATGGACTTTTGAATTTGATTTCGGGCAGACGCCCAAGTCCAAAATCACGATACGAAGCTATTAGAACCATCAAAATAAATTCTGGGATCATTTTCACATAAGTTAAAGTTTGGTCAATATTTCTAATTTAAGCTTCTCAAAGATTCAAAGGGTCAAAATCAACCCGAAATCTTCCCGGAACGAAAATAATCAATCATGTAAGTCATAAAACCATGAATACATATGTACGAAGCATCAAAAGGAAAAACAAGGTGCAATTACACAAAACGACTAATCAGGTCGTCACATTCAAATAAACTACTCCCATTATTATTACTACCAAAATTTCAAGAATATTTTTCTCATAAAATTAGTATTCACCCAACATTACCAGCTAAAACTAAGGTTATGTCTCCCAAGTTTGATTTGTAGAGAATTGGTCTAGTCCTCCTCTATATATATCTTTGTACCTTTTTATTTACCTTGGATAATTCTTTTATGGAAAAAGACTCCAACTATCCAACCTTCCAACTAGCCCTAAATTTGTGTTGAGGCCAAACACACACGCAAGTATACGATGTTGATAAATAATAAAGGGATAAATAGAATATCATTCTTATGAGGACTTGTGATTAACTATTAACTAAATTAAACTTTTTATGAATTGTTCTTTCAAGTGATTTTCTGGGAAGTGGTTGGAATTTTTTATTAATAATAACTACTGCAAAAATTAACAATTAAAAGAGAAAACAAGAGTACAAGCAAAGTGCACAAACAACTTCAGAGCAAGATCAATAAGACATGGATATTTCGAGATCACCACTAAAATAAGGAATTAGCAACTGACAAATTCTGTAGCTAAATAGAAAAATTCATCGCTAATTCTACTAAGCAATAGATTAGCGACCGATTATCAATAAATTTTATTAGTTACGAGTGATTTAGCGACAGATTAGCGATAGCGTTCGTAGCAAATTTTATTTTTTTATAGTGGATTATAGGATTAATGTTAATCTTGTGGAGTTTTTCCGATTGAATTAACTACTTGATTTATCTGGTTTATTGATTAGCAGGGTTTATATTTCTCACAAGGTCTTTTTGACACCTCGCTCGCCTATTCAAGCCGACCTAATACCTATATCTTTATAGAATCAGAATCGATTAGAATGCATGTGTAACTCCTGCAATAATAATCAAATAAGGTAATTATCATATGTCTATCCTAATCTAGAATCTATTCTCTAATGCCTGAATTTAAGAACTTACTCTATTTAATTATATATTCAATTTAGAGCTTCGACGTCCGAGTTCAACTTTAGATTTATAGATAGTATTCAACTAGTAGGATGTCACACACTATATAAGGGCGGGATTGATAAAATAGAGGTTAGAATTTGGCGTCTTGTGTGACAAAAAGGTGCCACCGGAACTTAAAGGCAAGTTTTATAGAGCGGTGGTTAGACCGACTATGTTGTATGGGGCAGAATGTTGGTCAGTCAAGAACTCACATATCCAGAAGATGAAAGTAGCAGAAATAAAGATATTGGGATGGATGTGCGGGCATACTAGATTGGATAAGATTAGGAATGAGGATATTCTAGCTAAGGTGAGGGTGGCACCCCTAGATGAAAAAATATGGGAAGTGAGGCTTAGATGATTCGGGCACGTGCAGAGCAGAAGCCTTGACGCCCCGGTTAGGAGGTGCGAGCGGTTGGCTTTGCCAGGTGTGAGAAGATGTATATGGCGGCCTAAGAAATATTGTGAAGAGGTGATCAGACAGGACATCGCGCAACTCCATCTCATTGAGAACATGACCTTAGATAGGAAGGCTTGGATGGAGAGCATTAGTGTCGCAGGTTAGTAGGTAGTTGAGAATTTTTCTTCCCTGTTGAGGGTGATAGGCTAGTTTGTAGTGTCTTGCTTTATATTGTTAATGGTACTTGCTGTGTTTTTATTGTTTTCTGCTCTGATTGCCTAGAACCTTTCTATTATTCTGATTATTGGTATTGCTTTTTCCATTTATTTTTCTGATTTTTAGGTTGCTGGCACTGTCTTCTTGACATATGTGGTTGTTATTGTTCCATTGCCTCTTTTTCATCTCCTTGTGTCGAGTGTCTTTCAGAAATAGCCTCTACCCACTGGGGCAGGGGTAAGGTCTGTGTACACATTACCCTTTCATACCTCACTCGTGGGATTATACTAGGTTATTGTTGTTGTTGTTGTTATATTCTACTATTAGCTACGGTATAAAATAATTAAGAACATGACTAAACGAACAAATCAATGATATAATCAAGTGATCAAAACAACTATATGACTTTAATAATCAAGAAGTACTCATAACCCCAGAATAAAGGGAGTTTAGCCACTCATATTCGTATGAACTATCACAATAATATTTCAAATAAAACTACAAATACTAGTTATAGAGAGGAAGAACACAATAATTTCGTGCTCCAAAAGTGATTTGTAGCCTTCGTTGCCTCCAAAATATATTTGACCCCATTTAAAGCGAGTTTAGTGGTATTTATAGGGTAGGGTAGTGTCTAGGCTGAAGTAACCAAGGCCAACACTAAGAGGGAAGCAAAATTATCTTAGAAAAGCTCCCATCAACGTGAGGTGCCGATATTTCTCTACCTTCTTCTTTGACTTAAAGTTTAGGGGATATCCAGTTAACCTGTAACAGTTCTCCTTTGTATGTTCTTTATAATAGGAATACTCATACTGGGTTAATTTCTTCCAAGACCTGAAATTTCCCCTGGATTTGCTAGACCTCTATTACTACACAACGAAATGCATTCAACAATTTCTGTAACTTGAACTACTTGTGTAATGTTTGCAAGGCTCCTTTGACTCTCAAGGTCTATGAGCAGAGAGTAAGCGTTATTAATATTAGGAACACGAGACATCATTATGATCTAACTTTTTGCCTAAGAACAAAAGTCATTTAGGCCCATATGAAACTGCAGAAGTCTATAATATTCAAAGTGAGCTGCATACTTCTTTAATTCTAGGCAAGGATACCCAAGATAGGGCATGAGTACATTAAACTCATCCTAGAGATGTTTAAGTTTGGAAAATAATCAGCCACAGTCGTAGTGCCTGAGTCATAGTATGAATCTCTCTATGAAGGTGAAGTATCCTAGATCCATTCACCTTGTCAAACCTTTTCTTCAATCCTCTCAGACTTTATGAGCATTAGATGTATACACAATATTACTCAACATGTGTGGTCACATAATATTTTGATCCAAGAAAGAACCACAACATTCACCTTCTCTTACTAATCATGTAGTTCGGACTCAAACTTAGATTTAGGATATCGACCATTAACAAATCCTAACTTACTCTTACCTAGTAGATTAATTCTTATAGAACTAGTCTATATAGCATAATTGTCTAAACCAATTAACTGAAGAGAGATTAGACTTCTTGCCTAAGAACTCGAGACATCATTATGATCTAATTTCTTGCCTAAGAACAAAAGTCATTTAGGCCCATATGAAACTGCAGAAGTCTGTGATATGCAAAGTGAGCTGCATACTTCTTGAATTCTAGGCAAGGACACCCAAGATAGGGCATGAGTACATTAAACTCATCCTAAAGATGTTTAAGTTTGGAAAATAATCAACCACATTCGTAGTTCCCTAAGTCACAGTATGAATCTCTCTATGAAAGTGAAGTATCCTAGATTCATTCACATTGTCAAACCTTTTCTTCAATCCTCTCAGACTTTGTGAGCATTAGATGTATACACAACAGTACTCAACATGTGTGGTCACATAATATTTTGATCCAAGACAGAACCACAACATTCACCTTCTCTTACTAATCATGTAGTTCGGACTCAAACTTAGATTTAGGATATCGATCATTGACAAATCCTAACTTACTCTTACCTAGCAGATTAATTCTCATAGAACTAGTCTATCTAGCATAATTGTCTAAACCAATTAATTGAAGAGAGATAAGAGAGCTACCTGGAGTGTGTTTGTTACAAGAAGAGAGGATGATTATGATCCACTAAGGAAAACTGGTAGTATCGGATGTCAAACTGACATTTGTAGAGGAAATATTACTAACATCATATGTAATCACCATTGTTAGATAATACAAATTGAGCAATTCACTAAACCTAGCTCAAATTTGCATCACTCTAAGAATTCAACATCACGTGACTAATTGAAGTAACAAGAAGAAGAATCTAGTAGAGAATTAAGTTTAGATCGAAGATGAAAGCATACGATGTTATCTTTCATAACCATGGAAGTTATAACTAAGAGACGATAACTTGGAGAGAAAGCTCAAATGGAGAGAAAAAGAGTAATTGATACTGTGAAAATGAATGCATGCTTGCATTGATACAACTTATAGGGTTCTATTCCTATAATACACTCAACTTGCTAACTAACTCACTAATAAACTTTACTCACTACAGACTTAACTTTAACTAATATAACCACAACTTGCTAAGCTTAACAACTCTCAACATGATTATAAAACTTTTCTAAGACGGGATAATATTAGACTATTTTTTTTCCTTTAATAAATGTGTTTTATATTATTATAGAGAAACAAATTGGGCAAAGGTGCCCATAGCATCCTATACAATCTAACTTGGGAAAAAAGTGCTCCCAAGATATTTTATTCAGCAACGTAATAGAAAATTTAACTAAGTTATGTGCTAGTTTGTTTAGGCTTCTAGGAATATAAATAATGTCTACATGATCAAGCAAACCCGAAAGCTTCTAATAGTCCGTTTGACCAAGCTGCAAAAATCAGCTTATTTTGAGAAGTACTTTTTTTCAAAAGTGTTTTTCTCAAAAGTACTTTTGGCGACAAACAGTTTGTGTACTATTTGTTTAGATCATATCATTAATACTTTTTTCTTCTGATAGAATCTTTACATTCTTCTGACCATTTTTGATTGCACGTTCAAGAGTCATTCTTAAAGGAAGCGCTTCAACAGTCATGGCTTTCCCCACAAACTGGATTGAAGATCCATGAGCATGAAGTATTTTTCCAAGGCTATCCAAAATCCAAACGCTAATATTTTCACGTCTATTTTCAGCTGTAAACCTACATCAATAAATAAAAATATACATTCTTGATGGGTTGTTCCATTTTGAGAAAAAAGTATATGAGCAAATAGCTAAAATATTTTTATGAATATAATAATCAAATAATGACTTAAAATTAATATCAGTTGGTTCAAACTTATCTTGATTAAAATACTAAGTATTGCTCTAAATTTGTCACATAATATTAGTACTTAAATTTAGTAACTCTATCGATTCAGGATATTCCCTAGCATTTGAAACTAACTTATACCATCAAACTAAAAATTATTAATGTTCTCCAAATTAAGCTAGTTTATAGCACTTAATTTTCACATAAGTTGAGAAGGTCATCCAAATATTATATGCTCAATATCCTTACCTTCACCTATCACATATCTTATATATTCTCCATACTTGATATTCTCTCAGCAAAATTATTGCTTACAAGTAAGTATACATTTTTTTAGAAGATATTTGAGTTTATTTTTGAGAAATTTTCATAAAGCACTATCTTTTAGTGGTAATTAGCTATCTATAGATATCATTTACTATATTACAGATTGTAGATACGTTTTATGTTGTTATAAGATGTATTAGATGTATTTTTTAAGCTACTGTATTCATGAATACAGTAGTAAAAATAGGAATAAATCAGGAAAGTCCAGCTAATCAGTTGTTGTATTCGAGTGTATTCGATTATATTCATGGCGTGAAACATGGGATTACAACGGCGTGGAGTAGGGGATTACACTGTTTTTAAACGGAAAGTGAATCAATTAACATAATAGACTCCTAAAATAACTCAACAAACTCAATTATAACACACAAATTTTGTATTTTCAGTTATAAAAAAGATTCCTCAACCGAAAAGTATCCAAAAAATATAGCAATCTTTAGAGAAATTATATAATACATCTGAATCTATAAATTATATTAATTAAAAAAATATATGAATAAATTCATGGCATATAGCGAGACACTGAATACAATAAAATACATAGAATACAACGAGATACATTAAAATATAATTAAAAAAAGACAGTGAATACAATAAAACACATCGAGATACATTGAATTACAATGAAAAAAAAGACAATGAATACATGAAAATACAGCGTGATACGTTAAAAATACATTGAAATATATTAACAGGAAATCAAGTTGCTCAGCCCCAAACTCCGTCGTCTTTGTTCAAGAACAAACCCTAATTTCCGACAAATCCGCCATTGAGAAAAAATCCTGAATCTCACTGTTCCCACGCATTACCATTGTAGCAGAATTTGCATATTTATTTGTGGTTTTAGCAATCTTGTTCTTGCTAGAAAAACATCCACCTCTTTTTCCCATGATTTTTTTTTTCTAAGTTAAAAAGCAGGAATTGAGGAGATATTTAAGGTGGAAGAATAGGATGTAACTAGAATGACGGAAATTGAAAGATTAGGATGTAAACAGTAGTCCAACCAGGTCAAGTAAATTTTCTACTACTCTGCCACGTCCATATAGCAGGCGGAGTCATCGGAAACTCCGGCGGTGTAGTTAAGAACCTCGAAACTCAAACCCGATGCAAAATCCGATTCGAAGATCCTTTACCAAATTGCCATGAACGGGTTATAAACATCACTGGTGACTCAAATATAGATAAGAAAACTAGGGATAAGCTATGATAACAGTGAAGAAGTTGAGGAGGTAGTGGAAGTTTCTAGAGCATAAGAAGATTTGATTCGAGTTTATGAAAGGGTATTGCAGGTCGAAGGAAATGAAGGTGGGGTAGTTGGGTGTAGATTGCTCGCAATTAAAAGTCAAACTGAAAATCACCATTTGTGACTAATGGTAGGTGATGTGGTTGAGAGGAATTTTGAGATTGAACATCGTGTTTTTAGGGAATGGGGGAAAAGAATGGCATGTATCAAAGTAGAGGGAGAAAGAAAATAGTGTAACTGAATAACGTATTTAGTGGCTTAGGGGTAGGAGATAACCAAAATTAGATATTTTGCTATAAATATTAAAAGGTATCTACAGAATATAATTTTTTAAAATGATATTTATTTAAAATAAATAAGGTGTTAACATTTGCTACAGGAGGTAAAAATTACTCTCAATCTCCATAACGAGTCCCAAATAATTTAGGAAATGAATGATAACTAGATTGAGCATCTAAACTACTATTGGGCTTCCCCTTAAACATTTGCTTTGCTAAATAGTATCTCGATTTAATTTCAATATTTCCTAATTCAACTTTTAATCTAATACTCCCTCCGTTTACTTTTACTTGTCATGTTTCACTTTTCCAGAGTCAAACTATATGAATTTTGACCAACGTTCTAACATGTATATTTTCACCATATTGATATGCGGCGAATTACAAATTATAGTACTTTTCGTATAGTGTTTGAATATTTAAATCTTAATTTTAAAATATTAAGAAAATTTAATCTCATTTAACTTTAAAAATTAATTAAATTGACTCTCGAAAAGTGAAACTGATAAGTAAAAACGAAAACTAGACTGAAAGTATAACTAGGACAAAATTGCTCAATTTTGAGTAATGCAAAAGTAGATTTGACATTTCCCAACTAGAGTAGGAGAAGTTCTTTTCAGTCAATTGAATCCCAAAAAATTGTATTAGGATCTCCACTTACAGTCTGTTTGGATCATTGTTCCCCGTCGTTTTATAATGTATTGTATTGTACTGTATTTTATTGTACCGTATCGTTTTACGAATACAATGTTTGAATAGATTGTATTGTTTGTCATTGTTAAATAATATTTTGCTGTTTGATTTGACTGTATCGTACTGTATTGTAACTGATAAGTTTACTAAAATACCCTCAATTATTTAAATATTGAATTTATAAAAAATTATGCATAAAATAATTTTTTAAAAATAAAACAGAAGAAGGCAAAACATCTTAAGAAAGCATAACAGAAGAAGGCAAAACAAAGTAGCACAACTAATTAGAATTGAGTTAAAAGCAAATTAGGAGAAAAGTAAAATACAAGGTGGCAAAACACCTTTAACGTTGGCGGAAGTACCGAAAAAAAATAAAGTAAGTTAGAAGTTAGAGATTTGGAGTTAAAATAGAAAAATAGATAAATGGTAAAATAGAATTGTGGAGTAATAAGTTAGGACATAATTGGAAAGAAAAATAGGAATCGATCCCACCACACCAAATCAATTATTTCAGAAAAGAGAATTTTTTATTATTTCGAAACAATAAATTTAATAATACAATACAACTAAACGTTAATGAAACAATCAAAGTTGTTATTTCCTCATTTTCCTTCCCTCGCCAAAAAAACGGAGAGGACGAAACCCCCCGGGTTATACACAGATCTTTGTTTTCTCCTAACCCCGCAACCAGACAGCAGAAAACTGGTAAAATTTGAAAAACCCCGGAGGATCATAAACCCCGAATTCCAATCAAAATCAGTAATCTCTTTTTCTCCCACTCTCACGCGCACACACACATACAAAAATATCCATTTGAATATACAATTTCAGAGTAACTAATGGACGAAGGAGAAGGGGGTTTAAGCTTTGATTTCGAGGGCGGCTTAGACGCTGGGCCGACACACCCAACTGCTTCCGTACCAGTAATGACACAATCTTCCGATCACAACACTGCCGCGGCCGCCGCCCCAAATGCTAACATTAACCAGCCGCCTACTGTTTCAGCCCATGTAGGCGGGGATGTAGGGTTTGTTGGCAATCGTCGGAGTTTCAGGCAGACTGTTTGCCGCCACTGGCTGCGGTCACTTTGTATGAAGGGTGAAGCCTGTGGCTTTCTTCATCAGTATGATAAATCTCGAATGCCAATCTGTCGGTTTTTTAGACTGTATGGGGAGTGCCGTGAACAGGACTGTGTTTATAAGCACACCATTGAGGATATCAAGGAATGCAACATGTATGACTTTTTTTTAACTGAGTTTTTTACTTTCTGGTTATGCTCATCTATCTTTACTAACGCAACCAACCAGAAACTATCTATACTTAGTGTAAACTGGTACAACAACAACAACAACTTCCCACATAGTAGAGTCTGGGGAGGGTAATGTGTACGCAAAACTTACCCATGCCCCGATAGGTGCAGAGAGGCTGTTTCCCATAGACCCTCGGCTCGGGAAGACGAAAATAAAGTAAGAAAAAGCAAGAGGAGAGAATTCATTAGTAACTTCACTAGAAATCTTAATAGTAACAGAAACATAAAAAATCGAAAGATGAATGACATGCAATAACAGTGACCATAATCTAACCAAGACAAACAACAAAAATAGTGTGGGTCCCACATAAACTGTAAGCCATCTAAGACCAATCCTAATCCAACCCCGCCTCACCCCCGGAATAACGTAAGGAAACTTTTACTACCCCTATCCTACAATCCTAATGCTTGACCTCCGGGCCTTCCTATCAAGGGTCATGTCCTCGGAAATGAGCAGTCGTATCATGTTCTGCCTGATCACCTCTCCCTAATTCTTCTTAGGTATCCCTCTACCTCTCCTCGTACCCACCACGGCCAACCGCTCACACCTCCTCACCGGTGCATCGGGGCTTCTCCTCTGCACGTGCCCGAACCATCTGAGCCTCGCCTCCCGCATCTTGTCATCCATAGGGGTGACGTCCACCTTCTTCTGAATATCTTCATTCCCAATCTTGTCTATCCTAGTGTGCCCGTACATCCACCTCAGCATCCGCATCTCTTCTACTTTTATCCTCTGGATATGGGAGTTCTTAAGCGGCCAGCACTCTGCCCCATACAACATGGCCGGTCTAACTACAGCTCTATAAAACTTTCCTTTGAGTATCGGTGGCACTTTCTTGTCACACAAGACTCCAGATGCAAGCCTCCATTTCATCCAGCCCGCCCCTATGCGGTGAGTGACGTCCTCGTCGATCTCTCCGTCCCCCTGAATCATCGACCCAAGGTACTTGAAGCTATCTCTCTTGGGGATGACCTGTGGCCCAAGCCTCACGTCCCCGCCTACATCCCCCGACTCAGCGCTAAACTTGCATTCCAGGTACTCTGTCTTAGACCTGCTCAATTTGAAACCCTTAGACTCGAGAGTCTGTCTCCAAACCTCCAATCTCTCGTTAACACCGGCCCTCGTCTCGTCAATTAGAACTATGTCGTCAGCAAACAACATACACCATGGCACCTCCCCTTGAATATGGTGTGTCAAAGTATCCATCACCAAGGCAAATAAGATTGGGCTAAGCGCTGAGCCTTGGTGTAATCCCATAACAATCGAGAAATGCTCCGAGTCGCCTCCCACCGTACTAACCTTAGTCTTAGCTCCATCATACATGTCCTTGATCGCTCGTATGTAGGCTACCGGCACGCCCTTCGCCTCAAGACATCTCCAGAGCACCTCCCTAAGAACCTTATCATACGCTTTCTCCAAGTCAATAAACACCATGTGCAGATCCTTCTTCTTATCCCTGTACTGTTCCACCAACCTCCTAATAAGGTGGATAGCTTCCGTAGTGGAGCGGCCCAGCATGAACCCAAACTGATTGTCGGATATAGACGTCGTCTTCCTTACCCTCACCTCCAGCACCCTCTCCCAGGCTTTCATGGTATGGCTAAGTAACATGATACCCCTATAATTGTTACAACACTGGATATCACCTTTGTTCTTGTACAACGGTACCACTGTACTCGACCTCCATTCATCCGGCATCCTCTTCGTCCTAAAAATTACATTGAACAACCCAGTCAACCATTCCAATCCTGCTCTACCCACACACTTCCAAAACTCAATCGGAATCTCATCTGGCCTGGTCGCTCTACCCCTACTCATCTTACGCAACGCACTCATGACCTCCTCCACCTTAATGCGCCTGCAATACCTAAAATCTCGGAGACTCTCCGAATGCCCCAAGTCCCTTAGCGCTATATCCCGGTCCCCCTCCTCGTTCAGAAGACCATAAAAGTACGTCTGCCATCCTTGCTTGATCTGGGGCTCTCCCATCAGAACTCTACCATGCTCGTCTTTGATGCACCTTACTTGGTCCAGATCCCAGGCCTTCCTCTCCCTCGCTTTAGCCAGCCGAAACAACTTCCTTTCCCCGCCTTTCTCTCCTAATTCCTCGTATAGACGGCTAAACGCTGCATTCTTAGCCTCCGTGACCGCCAACTTTGCCTCCTTCCTAGCCACTTTGTACCTCTCTCTTCGCACTCCTCTCCTCCTCGCTTGTGCTCCCTGCTAACTTCGCGTACGCTACCTTCTTCGCCTCCACCTTACCTTGGACTGTGTCATTCCACCACCAGTTTCCTTGATGCCTGCCAGAAAAACCCTTCGATACACCTAGCACCTCTCTCGCCGCCTCCCTCACAAGGTTCGCCGTCGTCGACCACATAGTGCTCGCATCTCCACTACTCCTCCAAGCACCCATAGCGGATAACTTCCCCTCCAACTCCTGGGCTTTATCCTTGGTTAAAGCTCCCCATCTAATTCTCGATCGGCCACGGGCATACCTCTTCTTCTTCTTCCTCATAATGCCGATGTCCATCACCAAGAGCCTATGTTGAGTCGCGAGGGACTCTCCCGAGATAACCTTGCAATCCTTGCACAACACTCTATCACACCTTCTGAGGAGAAGGTAATCGATCTGAATCAGTGTTCAAGAAAGCGGTCGCTTTCTCGCTTTAAGCGAAAAGCGAAGCGAGGCGGAAGGTCAGCCGCTTCCAGTGTTAGAAGCGACGCAGGTACGATAAAGCGGGCGCTACAGCCCTAAAAGCGTGAAGCGATAGAAGCGGAAGAAGCGCGGGAAGCGGTCGCTTCTTGAATTTAATAGCCTACCCGTGTCTATTTCACTTAAAACACCCAAAAGCCTATTCTGTTCAGCACTAACGTTCTAGGGTTTTGAAGCA
>MU669467.1:59012-70320 GCA_026770625.1 Nicotiana glauca
TCTCTGTTGTTTGCTTGTGCGCCTTTTTCATTTGGTTGGCCTTAAATATGTATCTGCTTATATGATACCCTACTAACTTCTATTTAGGGGCTGGGAGCAAACGCATCATGGCATGAAATCAACTTGCCTTTTCTTTTTGGGATATTAATATTGCTTTTCTTGTCTCTTGGAAGTGGGAGAAACATAACAGTGATAAAAATTATCAGCCAGCCTAAAAAGGATTATCATGTGTGGACATGTGTCTAGAAGATATGGAGCATTATTTTTGTGTTTTTTAATTTTTTTATATTTATCTGGAAATTAAGTTGGTAATAGTAGTAAGGTATATTTGAATTTACACCCAGTTATGATGGCAGGTGAGGATTCTATAGTTTTGGGTTCCAATATGGAGGTTAGTGCGAGTATTAAAACCTAAACCGGTGAAAGTGCAATTATCTCTTCTCCGAAAGTGTCACACTAGAGAAATCCTATTGTTTTTAGCGCCCTTTCTATTTAGCTTTAGGACTATGATCATTTTTCTAACATGTACTTGATATAACTGACTGGCTGGGGTTTTGTTTTCTTTTTATTGTATATTTCTTCTTTTTACCTTAATGATTAAAAATGAAAATCTCTTCTTTTTACCTCTCTTTTTGCATAATTGCTTGCATATCTGGACTAACTCTTAAGGTTTAAAATGCAGCTGTGTGAACTGTCCTTCCAGAAAACTCACCACTTGAGGAATCCATACAATGAGAACTTACCAGTGAAGGTATAAGCCTAAGCCTTTAGCTGTTGATTCTTTGACCATTTTCAACTTGTTTAATTTCCAGTGTAACTGCTCTAAGAATGTTGATGTCCAATGATTGATTTAGACTGGGATTGACATATCTAATAGGCAAGAAATTGTGTTTGTATTGAAGATTGCTGTAATTTTCCAAAAGTCTTTCCTCATGGATGTGTAATACACACCACCAACAGGCCTGGCCAACCATTGACTAGTTGAATTTCCCACCCCTCTATCCCCATAAGTCTTTCTTTTTAACATAAAACAACCTTGATTTTTCCATTTTATGATCTTCCTTTTACTAAGATTTTAATTGGTGATTGATGCTTACGATATCCGAAATAGAGGCTCTTTAGTTGGTCTGTTTTGTTTTATTTGGATGCTAGAATTGGTCTGCATGCTGTTGTTACTTTCAGTCACCTTTTTAATGTTGCATTTTGCCCCTGTTGTTGCAGATAAGCAGAGATTGTCAAGAATTAGAACCCTCTGTTGGTGAGCAGTTGGCTTCTTTGCTTTATCTTGAACCAGATAGCGAACTTATGGTACTTCTTTTACTTCTTTTGAATGTTGTCTTCAATAGCGTTTTCTTTTTCTAGATGGTAATGCTTCCGTTCCTGGAGCTTTCGGGGCACTTCAGCATGTCACTTGTCTCGGTATAATATGCATAAGACCAAATTGATAATATGTTCTTGGAAAGACTGCATTAGCTATGAATATTGACAATATGCATAAAACCACTGCTGATATATACAATGAAACACTTTGTTACTGCTTTCATGGCTATCTCCGTGAAAGCACTGTTTCTGCAGGAGCATGGTATAGTATCTGCTTTTGGTATCAAAAAGAATTTCTGGTTTTGGTTGCAAGAATTTCTGGTTTTGGTTGCAAGAATTTATTGGACAGTCGCTAGCTTTAACGTTTTGAAGTTTTTAGCATTATTAATTTGGATGATAAGCAAGAATATTTTGTGCCGTTTGTGAATATGGTTTGCTGCCTGATCTTAATCAGATGTTCCTGACATTATAATGCTGTTTATTGTAGCAAGTCTGATTTACTTTTTGTTTGGTTGCAAAAATGACAAAGAATGTCTGAGGTTGGCTTCAAATGGACTAATTATTCCTGAAACTCAGTCAATTCCTTTTGTAAGACAATTAAAGAATCTATGCCATTTTCCGTCTCTAGGTTTAAAAAGATGATTGTATCAACTAGTGGTTTGACCTATAATATCATACTTAAGGAAAAGTTGTTGAAGTATGAATGCCCAAGTACCAAAAAGAATTTCCACACACTTGGGCCAAGAAAAAAAGGTCAGTCTCACGCGTGTTGCAGTCCTAATATGAATAAATAACGTGCTCCCTCTCTAATAGCTTAAACTCTCAGTGTGGTTGTCACACAATTCAAAACTTACCTATTTTCTGCAAGTCATCCTTGGTAAGTGCTCTTCCCATGTTGCTCTCAGAACAAACTTGGCTATCCTTGGTGGAGTTTTTATTTCACATTGCTTTTAGTGGAAAAGGATCTGCTTTGGCCCGTTAATAATCAAAATGTCACATCAAGAGCACAACACTTGATGTGTGGATTAGGTGCACGACATAAGTTCGAACCTTGCCGTAGACAAAAGCCTGGTATCTAAGTGGGGAAGCATAGATGTAGAAGAGCGGAGCCATTATCTATCGACTAGTATTTAAGTGGAAATGGTTAGGACCGAACTAGTACTGGAAATCTCTTTGTTCTATTGTCTCACTACCAAGGCTCTCCACTGTCCTCACATGGGCTGTCCAAGATTTTGTTGTGATCTGATTCTCTAGTTTCTTCACTTCTCCCCTAATTTTCCACAAAGCGCCAATCTCTATTGGGACTGGGTTAATTTCATTTAGGTTATGACATAGCTTGGTTTGGACATATTACACACAGTTGTCTATTTTTATTTTGCTTGATTTGATAATGACTCGATTTTATCCAATCATGCTTCAAGTTGAACCCTGTGTTTCTGAGTCCTCAAACTCAAATTTGGCTTCAATCATTCCCTTTGGTTGTAATGTGCTGATTGTCATTGAGCATCTAATGCTTGAAGTATCCACGATGAAAAAGCACATGGTGGCTATAGGAACATTAGAAACTATGTCCTATTGCATTTGGAATTCGGGTAGACTGTATTTTAATGGGATAATAACTGTATTTCAGGCAATCTCACTTGCAGCAGAATCCAAGCGACAGGAAGAAAAGGCGAAGGGAGTGAACCCTGACAATGGGAATGATAATCCAGATATTGTACCATTTGAAGACAATGAAGAAGAGGAAGATGAAGAAAGTGAGGACGAGGATGAAAGCTTTGATCAAGGTTTCGGACCAGCTGCTCTTGGCAGAGGAAGGGGGAGGGGAATTGTGTGGCCTCCAATAATGCCTTTAGGACATGGGCCCAGGCCTCTTCCTGGGATGCGGGGCTTCCCTCCGGGCATGATGGGTGATGGATTTTCTTATGGAGCTATGACACCTGATGGTTTCCCAATGCCTGATCATTTTGGAATGGGTCCCCGACCCTTCGGTCCATATGGCCCACGATTTTCAAATGATATGATGTTTCATGGCCGCCCTCCAGCTGGTGGATTTGGGATGATGATGGGTCCCGGAAGGCCCCCCTTCATGGGCGGGATGGGTCCCGGAGCGACAGGCCCACCCAGAGCTGGTCGAGCAGTTGGTGTGCATCCATCATTTGTTCCACCCTCATCTCAGCCTTCTCAAAATCCTTATAGGCCTAAAAGAGAACAGAGAGCTCCAGTTCATGACAGAAATGATAGATTCAGCTCCGGTTCAGATCAAGGTAAGGGTCAGGAGATGGCGGGCTCAGTTGGTGGACCAGATGGATTAAATTATCCCCAAAGAGGGAAACCCGAACAAGATGCCCAGTTTGGTGCTGGAAACAGCTTCAAAAATGATGAAAGCGAAAGTGAGGATGAAGCACCAAGAAGATCAAGACATGGGGATGGAAAGAAGAAGAGGCGGGATACTGATGATGATGCTGCAACTGCTCCAGAAAAATAGTGTCATTCTAAACTAGTCTTTGCAGCTGTTTGTAACACATGCTTCAACAGGGGCAAATGTGACTAGTTTTAAATTAAAAACCCATCTGCCAACTGTTTTTGCAGATTAAGAAAGAGAAGTCATCTGACATTCCGGGACTAAATGTTGCCCTCCTGCCAGAATATTCGGCCTGACTGAGAAATTAACAGAACTTTTAGTTAGCCACTGTACAAGTAATTTGGTCGAGATTCTTTGAGTTATATTATATGTCCTTTGGTGTGTAAAACAATTACATATACAAGCTTAGATTAGATACAATTTGACGAACATTCCTGTTAGCTCCACTTTTCTCGTCATGCTGGCATAGTCTGACATACTGAAGCATGAAATTTGGTTGAAGGTCGTGTCATGAAACATTAGAAGTTTATGGACTTGATTTGTGTCTGTGAATTAGTTTTGTTGCTGATCAAGTTTAGCAGGTTTGTACTCAGCCCCCTTCCTTTTAGATTACAATCTATTTTGATGGTGAAAATGGTTGCTCAGGTTTGCCATTTGACTATACTGCAGTGCATAACCTTCATGTAGTTGACAAATCTAAAATAATTTCCCCCCTTATTTGATGGCTTGAAAGTTATCTTAAGTAATTAGACATGTAATGTGCTTGATAAAGTAAATAAAAGGCCAATTAATCCAGTAAACACTTTATAAATTCTAAGTAAAAAAGACTTGCATTAGAAAAGGAAGTAGCTCAAAATACGATGGAGTTTAAGCTTTTAAACTAATAACATGACTTTGTTTTATGCTGTGAATAAACAATAATTTATACTAGGATTATGTATATTCCTTTGAATGACAAAAATCTATTGTCATTAGTATTGCACGAATTTGGGTTTCATTTTCTTATTTGGTAGTAGCTTTACAAATTGTAGAGAGTCTTCGAGATATAGTTTAACATAAAATTGGGATAGTTATATTTTACATGTAGAAGATTAAGGTTGAACAATAGAATGTCTTCCAGCATATTCGAATTCCCTGTACACGTGAAGAGGTTTGAATTTGGGTGACGAAGAAGAGGGAGGGAATAGAAAAGGATTGGAGTCTAATACATTTTTTTTTTTACCTGAATGGTAAATATGTTGATGAAATTTAATTAAGTGTAACCTCTAAGAGAGGTAAATAAATTTATAATATAGCACTCAATAAAATTATTATATAAAAAATATGTTGGATATTTAATTAGTCGTCATCTTGTATATAGAAAGTATTTATAATAAGTAGTTTAGCAGAAATTTTCTTTATATATATATATACCCACTAGTATATATATATATAAAGAACCATAGTGGGATTTGTTAAGATGGATGAGAAAAGGTTGCAAATAAAGTTACCAATTTTTTTGTCCATTAACAAAAATCATTTCAACTCTCTTAAATTAATTGACGATTGCTTATCTTTTTTTTTTAACAGGTAACTAAAATCAACAAGGTGGACACATCAAATTTAAAAAGAAACCGTTCGATTTAGTAAAACTTGTCGCATTCTTAAAATTCATTTCTTTTTTCTTTTATTTCAAAACCACTTGTTTACTTTTCCAGAAAATGGGTATGATAGTAAAAATGTAGTTTCAAAAGAAAATTTTGAATTAGAACTTATAACTCTAACTTCAGATAATAAAATAAGCCCACTTGACGAGATTAGATCTTATTTCCTAAAAATTGGGAGAAATTTAAAAATAGCCAGATTTACAAATGATCATTCAAAAATAGCTAATTTCAAAAGTAATTGAAATTTAGCCACTTTTTATGTAAAAATAAATCTGAGCGAAAACACTGTTCAAAATCCGAAAAATACTCCAGTATATTATGTTAGAGTTTCAGCATAAGTATACTTGAACTCCAGCATATTATACTGGAGTTCCAGGATAGTATGCTGGAACTCCAGCATAATATGATGGAGTTCCAACATAAATATAATAGAACTCCAGCATAATATACTGGAGTTCCAGCAAGTATATTGGTCCAGTATAACATACTGGAGTTCGGAGCACCAGTGCTCAGTCACCAGTATATTATACTGGAGCCAGTAAAGTATACCAGTCCAGCATAATATGTTGAAGTTCATACACAAGTGCACCGAACTCCAGTATATTATGCTGGACCAGTCTTTATTACAGCAAAACAGTGGCTATTTTTCATTGACTTGGTAAACGCTGACTATTTTTTATTGACCAGTTCGATAACTGGCTATACCGTGCTATTTTTACCTAAAAATTTGGACTAATAATAAGTAAATCCTTCTCTGCGATTAATTGTATTAATAAATATTCGAAGTATTTTATAATCTAATTTTACAAGATAGGGTTGTGCTGGATCGGATTGGACTTAGCACATTTCGAATCAGATTTAGCACATTTCGAAAAACACAATCCGAATTAATATCGGATCGGATCAGATTGGATTTTAAAGTTTGGATCGAGTCGGATTTTCGGATTTCGGATCAGATTATTATGCCTCAAGGTTACAAGTCATATGTATATTTTCTTTGTAAAAGAAGCAATACAGTAAGAAAAATTCATGTTTCTGCAATTATAAGAGTACTATGATGTCAATATATCTAAATCCATCAATTGTAAATGTAATAACTTGGAGGAAAATGTAAAGAAGTACTAACTATCTGAAATTAAAGTTTAGTAATTATACATGTCCTAATAATTTCGGATTTCAGATCAGACCGTATTAAAATTATACCAATCCGAATCTGATCCGAAATCTGAAATTTTAATAAACACAATCTGAAATCTGAATTGAACGGATTGGTTCGGATTTTGGATATTCGATGCAAATGAACAGCCCTGATACACGACGCTTCAGTCAGTTGTCACATCATAAATTGGGAAACAAGGTCTTCAAGATGTTTAAGGCAAAATGGCAATAAACAATTTCTTTCTTTTGTATACACACATTATTAACTTTAAGTGCCTGTACCTTGGTCAAATTTCAGGTTAATTATTTTTTCATCCTTCAACTTGAATTGCATAAAAGAAAAGCAAACCCGTTTCTTTTTTCTTTGGGTCTTTTAACCATACAAGAACAGCAGAATACATTGATACAAAAGCGGTTGCATAAATAATTCAACATAAGAAGTAACCTATAATAAGCTAAAGTACACAACAAATATCTTCACTATCAGTGTATATAACTTATATCCAAAAGCAATAGCCTAACATTGACAGAACTCGCATACATGTGACCTAAAAACAAATAACCTATGAATTACTTCATCCAAAGTTAGTAAAACCACAAACACCAATGTGACATTCATCATCTGATGATAGCAGGTCTATTAGTTGTCCGTTTAGGTCTAGGTTTATTGCCTTGCCTTGGCATCTCAGTAGTCAATGCATACATCTTCACAGCAAATAATTCATCTGGAAATCCTTTTTGATCCTGACAGAGAAAAGTCTATTGTTAGAGCAAAAATGAATTGTAACCTTCAGGGAGACGCGACATACTACAAGTAGCGTTACACACTTCCAACTACAATTTAGCTAATATTATTATTGAGGATACTCTAGAGAAAAGATTTAGGAATCACGTTCATATTTCATTCTCCAAAGCTGATGCGAGGTAAGAAAATTATAAGCAAATTCAGAACCACAAGGTACTTACTACCACAAAGATTACAAGAGAGAGAGAGAGAGAGAGAGAGCCATCAATTTTATTATGGGAAAAACACCAAATAAAGCAGAACCTTGATTATCAAGCTACAAAGCCAAGGGGAAGAGAGAGGCCATTTAGGAGTTCCAAATGATAATGCCAGTTAGAATTTTAGACAGAAAAAGATAGTCACACAAATTCTGAATATCATTCTTTCACATTTCCTGACTTCATAAGATCACTTACGATTTCCAAATGATAATAACATAGTTCAGCATGTTAGTTACTAAAAGCAGTGTCACTAAAATCTTTGATAACATTCTTTTAAGCTTCTGAACTCCACTAATTGTTATTAGTAGGATGTTCTTTTAGCATTTATCATTTCATAGCCTTCTTTGGATGAATAGGAACCTTGGCGTAACTGGTAAAGTTGCTGCCATGTGACCAGGACGTCACGGGTTCGAGTCGTGGAAACAGCCTCTAGCAGAAATGCAGGGTAAAGCTACGCACAATAGACCCTTGTGGTCCGGCCCTTCCCTGGACCCTACGCATAGCGGGAGCTTAGTGCACCGGGCTGCCCCTTTTTTAGTCTTCTTTGGATCATAGTCTAATGCAATGGTGATATCAGAGGGCCTGCCTCTTCTTTATCGAAGAAATCAAGTTGGTCATAAATAAGAAATAAATCTAAAATATCACCATGCTTCTATCATGGGAACAGATGCAGCTTCACAAGAAGAAGGGTTAAAGGGAATGCAATACTTGCTAAAAGCGCAGAGAAAATGAATATGTTTGCTGCTAATGGGAATCAGCAGAGACGAAACAAAATTATGCTCCCATCTGAAGCAATTTATCATCTTGTGACAAAGTTAAAATGTTATGCACTACTAAAGCCAAGTAATAAAGTTAGTGACCATGGAAGAAAATCATGATTTTCATATGCCACGTGAGACGGAAGTAATGCTATGTTTGTCACGTCCGTTTTATAGAAAGAGGGACAAAATGATGCACCTAAACCATTAGAAGAAAACATTCTTTTCCTAAAAGTTACAACCTAAAAACTGTACAAACTAAATAATAAAAAATTCCAATGACATGGAAAATATAACACATAAACTTTCCCTGTTTTCTCAAGACTTGCCCTATGGCACATGAACTAGAAGTAAAGGCTTCATCTTTACCTTCATCTTGTTGATGTATAGTCCACATTGATTGAACAGCTCCTTAAAATATGAATCTGATCTTGTGATGCTCTTATCTTCTTTGTCCAAGACAAATCCTTAAAATAGGTTACAAACTTCAGTTAATTTGCATATCATTACAACTCAATCATAATATATATGTTCCATAACATCAGAAAACTGGAGTCAAGACCTTACTCAGCTCTAACTAGAAATTCATCAAATCAAGAAACAAAAAGTAAAGCTCAGCACAGTAAACAAATGGAAACTCTATGATGCCCAACCAAACAACAATATGGACCAGACATTAAAGAAACATCAGAAACTGGAGTCAAGAACTTACTCAGCTCTATCTAGAAATTCATCAAATCAAGAAACAAAAACTAAAGCTCCGCAAAGTAAACAAATGGAAACTGTATGATGCCCAACCAAACAATAATATGGACCAGACATTACAGAAAGCAGGGATATTCTGAACAATCACCTTACGTCCTTTCACTGTACGATCAATTTCCCTGCAATTGCTGTTTTAAACTATAATACATTTACGACCAATTCTCTATTTTTGTAAAGGAACGGATATACCTGCAGACAAGATGTATTTTAAAACATGGAATCTTAAACAATATGTTTCTTTTCTTAAATTGCTAAAGGACATGGGTTTCGCCAATAAATGTATCAAATGGATTTGTTGGTGCATCCTCATGGTCGTCACAGATTATTTCCCACAAAAAGGGCCCTGAAACAGGTGAATTCTCTTTATACTTGTGAAGGAAGGTTTCAATAAGATGATGGTCTCAGCAATGCAAAATAGTTGGATTACGGGATTTTCAGTAGGGTATAGAGGGCTACACGTACCCTGGACATCTCCCATATTCTCTAAGTAGACGACACTTTAATCTCATGTGACGCAGAGGTAGATCAAGTCCTTTATCTGAGTGAGTCTTGTGAATTTTGAGGCTGTTTCAGGGTTTCACATTAACTTATTAAAGAGTCATATGCATGCTGTCACCAATATGCATTTGCTGGCAGATATTATGGGCTGCAACATTGGTTCACTCCCTACGAAATATTTGGGGCTTCACTAGGTGGGAAATCAAACTGTGCAGCTATCTGGGATGATATTTTGGAGAAATGCAAAAGGTTGTCAAATAGAACAAGACCATATCTTTCATTGGGAGGTAGATTGGTTCTCATCAACAGTATGTTGGATTCGACCATATCTTTCATTGGGAGATAGACTGGTTCTCATCAACAGTATGTTGGATTCTTTACCCACATACATCATAGCTCTTTTCTCCATGCTCGTACAGGCGTCTAAGAGTTTGGAGAAAATCCGTGCAGACTTCCATGGCAAGGGAATAAGGAGAAGTCTTAAAATTTGGTCAATTGGCAGACTGACACGAAAATCAAGAAACTAGAAGGTTTGGGACTCGGAGATTTGAAGACTCATAACACCATCTTGTTGAGCAAATGGATCCGGAGGTTCAATCAAGAAGTAAAAACCACAGTAAGGAGAGGTGTAATCAGCACCAAGTACGGGCTTCTCAGTCCTTGGATGACCAAACCAACTCCTTCCTTCCCGGTCTCTGTTTATGGAAACACATTAGGGCTCACTGGGATTTCCTCAATATGAGTTCTGCTATCAAGGTGCACTAATAATTTTGGCCTATGATATTTAGTATTGTTACTATAGCAGTTAAATATGATCTCAAAATTGCAGATTGATATTTTATAGCCAATTAATTGAAATTGGGGTTAAAGTGATCTATTTTTTTTTTGAAAGGATAAGTATTGGGATTGAAGTTAATCTCCATGTAACTTTTTAATTAAATTGCTAATTCTAGTTGTCGGGATTGATATTATCACTATTTTGGATTTATTGATTAGCAATGCTAATAGCAAATGTTATGATATAATTACTCTATTTCTATATGTTAGAGAGTTTTTCTTGTGTGCTTTACTTTTAACGAGTGTCTCCTTCACTTGTTGATTAAAACCCCAAGAGTCTTATTGCTGTTTTACACTTATCATCTCATATATATATATATATACATATATATATACACACACACACACACACTAAAAGTAGGAAGCTCCTACCTTCAAAGTTGAATTACGATAATATCCTTTAAAATCTAAGTTACAATTTTGTCCCTCAAAAAATCACTGATCTTCCACAATACAATTACTCTTTATTATAACATTAAAGTGGTTGTAAGATAGAGAATTGTTCATTTACCTATAATTAGTGCAGCCAGTCGTTACCTATAATTAGTGCAACCAGTACATTTCCTTAATTATTACTCCTTTAAAAGCATTTTCTATTTCATTTTTGTTTCTTCTTCCATGGTAGTTACAATTTTGCAGAATCTCTTTACATTCTTTACTCTATAAAAGTGGATAACAGACTTTCTGATCACTGAGGCACATTATACTATTTCTCTTGTTATATTAAAAGTTCCTTTTTCCCTAAAAATCTATTGCGGCTATCCTTGGCAAATGCACTTCACGCTTTCCAGAAGTAAGTTTTTACTAAATTATCATACTTTGCTTAGATGACCTGAACATTTGAAGATTAGTAGAATACTGTATTAGCTATTTAACATCTTCGCTTCCTATTATTTCTTTCTTCATTATTTTGTAATTTTCTTAAAATAGCCCCCCCCCCCCCCCCCCCCCCCCCC
>MU669467.1:70804-84883 GCA_026770625.1 Nicotiana glauca
CCTTGTCTTTTTCCTTTTAAAAAATTCATGTACAAAATAGTTAATAATTTATCTAGATTAATTAACCCATTTAAAAAGTGTATTATTTCACTTATTATTTGGTCAACTTTAAACCCTCTTTTGTTACTATGCGAGTTTAATAGATAAGCCGAAAGTTCAAATTTCTTGAAATATTAGCCTACACAGTGTGTAATGGATGTTAGGTTTGACACATGATTATCGTGTTATACTTATACAATTATATAATTTACACTATTCAACTAATATTCTTTTGTCAAAATTACAGATGAAAGAAGTTACAATCCTGAATCGGAGAAAGTGTCCTTGCACGTGCAACAATGATATCAATAAAACTTTTTGACGTCAGTAACTATTAAATATCTCTATCACAAATAACTACTATTTTTTTTTTGCAGCTTTACACCATGAAATTGATTATGATATACTAGCCACCCTAAAGAAAATTTATGTTGATCGAATTTCTATACTACTTTTACAAATTACCACTTTCATTCGACAACAACTTCTTGATATGTATGCGGGTGTAAAAGTAAAAGGGCTACAATTTCTTAGAGACAAAGGGAGAAACTTCTAGACCTGAAGTATTTGCAATCATAGCCGATATTGCTCATATTCAAATGTAATCTACATGTTGAAATATAGAAAAGCAAGAAAAATGTCACGTTAAAATATTTGGTATGAGAATCCTATTTTACGTAACTAATATTAGTTGTTCAAATGATATAATCCTTTACCTTCAACAATTAACTTGGAGCTTGTATTTTCATCTCTTAAATTGTGTAAATCATCTCACACACATTCTAATATTATTCATACCATTTTAAAAGGTTTATACTTGTTAGGTGGAAATCAAATAGGAAGATCCTACCGTCAAGATAGATTTATAATAATATCTTTTAAACTCTCAGTGAAGATCAACTTGTCCTTGAAGATCCGTTACATAATTTTGAATAATTTGTTACATTTAGAAGTGAATTGGGTAATTAGAAGTGTAGTAGTACTTTTATGCTTCAGACACTCAACATAAACATTTGTAATAATTAAAATTAATTACGAGAAAATGAAGAGACTATCATTACAATCTCATCATTATATTGAATTAAAAGAAATATTGAATTAAATTTCTCAAGTTTATAACTCATGTTGAAGTATTATAATCGTCCATATAAGTTTGTCTTTCCTTTAAGATGCACATATGATTATCTTTCTTTGGGTTGTCCACATAAACATGAGAAGGTTGTCTTTGATAATGCATAAAAAAGTTTCAATCGTCTTTTTTTCTTCGTATGATCTCACCATTGACAAACAATTATAATGCTAATGTTAGTGGCAATAGGACCTGTTGAAGTCAAATACAAGATTTGCACCAATTTCCTCTTCCCAGACCTATACCAAATTAACTGAATATCAATCTTGAAAGGTGGTTATTTGACACTTTGAGGTACTTTCACTTCTAATAATTGAAGCATCACTAATGTCATAGAAGAAATAGTTTTGCTGGACTGATAGAGTTGTCTACTTGTGTACTTCTGAGGGAGTAGTAATTATTGATCCAACAACTTATTTGAATAGGAAACAGTTCAATCTCACGACTTAGGATGAATTATATGTTTGCTCCTTTCTTTTTGCTTTCAAAATCCCTATAATTTTTTTTAGAATTTTGATTGTTGCATCCAAGTATCGTTATATTTATATTGACTTGAATATGTGAATAAGCTTAATTAGAATGTTTGATGTTGATTTATTTAGCTAAAATTTTTAAAGATGCATGAAGTGTCCCCTTTCTTAAAGGTTCCCCGTGAGTTATGGTGTTTCTGGTGGATGACACGATACACAAGATACATGCAATTAGAAAATTCATTATGTTGTGTTCTTCCTAATATAGCTGTATTGATTTTTAGAAGTTTTTCCCCCGAATTTGCAGGCTGCTTCTAAAAAACAAGGAAAAATCACAAAATGAACGAACTCTAAAAATATAATATAATTATAAACTTGTGTTATTTTTCTAAATTCTTTAAATCAAAATTAAGGATGCACGTGCAACGCACTTGTTCAGAAACTAGTCATTTTAAAAACATAAGAGTTCCCTTTCAAGTTTTATACTTTTATAAAAAGTGCAACAGAACGGAAAATCGTGCCCAACTTGATGAAATAACATAATACGAGAAGGAAGTAGGTGATACTAATTTCCACACAACAGAGAAGTCAAAGAGATGATACCCGTTTTTGCAATGTTCTCTTTTAGAACAAAAAGTCCACCAGGTTTCAAGCCGACCTAGATGAAAAATAGAATAAAAACAAACCGTTTAACTGCTTTATCGGAGAAAAGAAAAAAATCAGAAGTGGTTTAATTGAGAACAAGTAAACATGTCAGGTATTCTATTACAAAACAAAAGTTCAGAAAATCCATGTCCCACACACAGGCAACAATCCTTGTTAAAAGCAACCAAAACAGAAAACAGATAAAGATAAAGAAAATATAACAAGAATAACTCTTTAGCATTACACATTTTTTTTTATAAAGGTAACTCTTTTGGATTACACATTTTGGGCGTTATAAAGGAATAAGTACTAGTACCTGAGATAAGCATCTTTAAGATGATGTTCGCCGAGACCATTATAGTGGACAAACTTATGGGCAATGAGTTATCAGGTATCCGATATGATAGAGCAGTTCTTTCATATTAGATAACAAATAGATTTGACTTAAAAAAGAGGTAGAGGGAGGAGCACGAGCTTTTCTTAATCAAACGTGTAAGTTATATCAAAAGAATAGTGTTTTTTTCATTTCGATCTTGATGCAGGTCAATTATGCCAGTCATAAGAGAGATCTATGGCCTTTGCACACAGAGAGCAGAAGTACTTTGTTCTCTATCCCCGTGCATAACTTAAAAAGATCTGATAACAGAACGATTCAGGTCTCATATTCCAACTAAATACCCCAGTCAGCTAAACAACTAAATCTCTTTAGGATTTACCTGTTTTTCTAAACAAGTAAAACAGCAAAAACTTATAAAATGTACAAGAATATGTTTCATGACCCGGCTATGGGTATACATCCCAGGCGTAAGGACAACAAAGAAGAAGATGCAAAATCTCCAACTATAATGCTGAAAAACATGCACAAGGCCAGCACAAGTTTGGCAGATGTTTTGAAACATAACAGCGCTGCAATGGGCTATGCCAAGTCTGCCTCAGTTTGGCTAAAATATTGGAGCAGGAAGGGCATGTCTAAAACAGCAAAGATAGAATGGTGGAGCCAATGGAAAGAAAGAAACAGAACATGCTTTGAAGGTTAGCTCTATCCTGAAAATTAAATCAGAATATATTTTTTTTTATTTCCATTTGTTATGCATTGGAAATTGTAATGAATTTGAAACCCTGTTACTTTCTACATTCACTACATAGCCAGAAATGGTTTCAGCACAGCACAATACTTCTGCTGCTTTACCTTTTCAAAAAAAAAAGAGTCATGCCACGGAAGTATAGATTGTTCACAAGCTGGCATGCTACTGATAGCGATAGGGACTGCAATCAAGTAGGATATATTGTTAAGAAGGTTGTTGACAAATTGTTGAATGAAGACGATATCGAGATTGTGGTGGATGTGAAAATCCTAGCAGCTAAAAAAGCCCAGTTACATTCTCTCAATCGCACTGGATATAAGGATGGAGAGCTAAGTGACCCAAAAGTTCATATTGTTGAGAATAGCAGCAAAGAAAGTACTAAGGTCCTGTCTGACCACGGATCACTTGCTATGCCACGCGGTGGAAAAACAAGTACTAGGAAGCATTCTCCCTGACACTAGCATAAAATGAATCCTAGCTTTTAGTTTCAGAAATGGTAGAATACATGGTTATTGGTTGCCTACAGTGGAAGTTGCAATAACCTGCAGAAACAAAACTATAGCAGAAACTAAATCTACTACATGGCACAGCCTGTTGGCTCGGGATAAAAAGATGTTGCAAGCTCAATCAATCATAGATTTAAAAAGATCTTCTTGATCAGGAAAATAGATTTTTATAAAGAATAAAACTATGACGTTTTAGTGTTATTAAAAGCAATTGCTTTGTCATTTAAAGCGATGTGTGAATCACTTCATGGGTGAAGCCATGCGCTTCATAGAAGCGCATGCTTCAAAAATACGCGCAAAATGATCCAAACAAGAAGAGCTATGTTCTTTCAATCTCAACTTTAAAGAGTTGGATTTATTTATATTGGATGCTGAGATTAGTTATTTTAATTGTAATATGATTATTTTTTTTGATTTTGCACCGGGTGTCCGAGTCTCTTCGAGCCCCGACTAATCCCGGGGGTGCACAGGCCCTCGGCAAGGAGTTTCCCGCAAGTGCACCACGGTTAATTCAGGTTTTACCCAGTCCGATGGCCCTCAGAAATTGTTTGCACCCAGTGGGTTTCGAACTTGAGACCTTGAAAGGGAGCAAACCCCAAGGCTCAAGTCAATTGCCACCAGGCCAACCCCTGAGGGTTGTAATATGATTATTTTATAGTAATAGATTTAAATATGTTCTGTATTTTTTTAATTTTCTCTAAATTGTTATTTTCAATTCAAAAGGAGCTTGTGTTTCGCTTCAGAATTTTGCTTCGCCGTGTAGACCTTGTTGCTTTTTGGCAACTAACCATGTTTCATAAGCTAATGTAGCTTGCAAAATATTCACATTGTACTGGATCATGAACATAATGAATAGTGCAATAGCTAATTATTACAATCGAGCCCTAATAGAACTTCATTTTAGAAGATCACTTCACCTTTGCTCTCTTGAAGAATGAAATGAAGTCATCATCTGCAAGATGCCCAATACACCACTGAACCCAAATAACATCGTATCTTTCAGCATCAGGAGTAAATTCCTTGAAGAAAAAAGAAAAGGGAAAACAATGAGTAAGCAACAGCCTAAAAGTGAAGTAAGACACTAACCAAAACCAGGCTTACCTTTAAAACACCCAAACTATAAGCATGTGACAGATACTATGAATTGCAATAAGCTAATGCTTCAGTTTAAGTTTCAAATTTATATGCATATAGATTTTTGTGTGTGTGTGTGTGTGTGCACGCGCTGCATATTTATTTACCGTGAAAAATGTTTCAATCAATATACATACTGTTTCGAATGAAATCATTCAAAGATAAGAGAAAGTTATATAACCAGAGGTTGATATGGTGAGCTAGTGAGATTCGTTCTTAAGCTCAATGGACCAGCAATGAGTTTTGAATGCCTCATGATGACACGCTATGACTAGAAATAACTGAACTTTGAGATATGTATGGAAAAAGCCCAAAGGAATCCCTTTAAAAATGCAATTCCCTGAAATCTCAGTCTAGCAGCAAATGGTTCCTTGGAGAACAAGACAGAAGAAACAGTTTGAAAATATCTATATTCTTTCTTCACTCCGCAAATTTTTGTTCTCAGCAGAAGTTACAACACAGCATACTATTGTCTTCTTCTTTTTAAATTTTTTAATATGAATAGCATACTATTGTCTCTGTTCTCTGTTCTCTGCTTCAAGAAATCATAGTAGGGATAGCTACCGGAATAAGGACTTCATTACTTGAAATGACAATGTCTCAAGAGATACTGATTGATCATAGGATCTCCTACCACTAATTCTTCCTTCTTTTCACCTGATTTCGAGACTGATTACATGGAGAACCAAACAGCTGCATTGTTAAAGTAATTCACCAGCTGCCTATGCACCGCCTAGGGAAAAGAAAAGATAAATGGAGAAAGCAACACGTTTCCAATTTGATGACTCAAGAGGTGAGTGAAAAAAAAAAAACTTAAATTAGATATATGTCCTATTTCCCACAAACGCGGAGGTTAGGGTGACGGGTCAGTGATTACATGATCCATCTTGAACTTTTAAGCAAGATAAAGCTCTATGTTGTGGATATTGGTCCTAATGGTTTCACTTTGAGCTATCTACGAGAGGTGTCAAAGCTCGGTCAACCGAAATGCTATGGAGACCGTCCATTCTTTTCAAGCACTTGAAAAGTTTAAAAGAGGGCCAATGCTTCCTTCAAACAATCATATCAAGGAAGGATGAGTTACAAGCATTAAGAATTTTGAGCCTATGACGGTAGCAACAAGTCTATATGAGTTTGCACTGTTGCTAAGGTGTTCTTTATCAGATTTACCAAATTATGGGATGTGATGGTCTTAACCTCCCCAATTGCATTCACTGAAGAAAGGCAAATTCTGAATGCTGAAATAGTTATTAACGCACTAGCACACTCTTGGATTAAGATGGGTGTAAAGGCTCAAGCCCAACTGCCAAGGTACTGTCCCTTCAGGCCCAACTTTGAGGCCTCACTATTTTCTCCCTCTGGCTAAATGCGCCTCAACAGTTGAATCATGAACTCACCCTCATATGGCCCCTGGCTTTCTCCTCCCATCCAGATATGAGATTTGTCTAAGGCAAGCTTCACCATGAACCTTCTTTCAATTTCAACCGCCAATTGTCCATGGGCTATTACACTGACTCCCCCTCCCTTAGAGACTCAGCTCCTCGCTGAGGTTTTTCCGACCATCATACTAAGGGAGGTACTAGCTCTAACACCACTTGTAACAACCTCGGTCCAACTGCCAAGGTATTGTTAGCTCTGGCAAGTCTTTGGAACGACACGGTTTTGTCCCCATGGACTTTAACCTAAAAGGTGCCCGCTACAATTGAATCATAAACTTGCCTTTGTATGGCCCCCAACTTTCCTGTCCAGAACAGGCCACCAAGACATTATTGATATTGTTATCTGATGAAAGCTGGAATTCCTAAAAGCAATGTACTAAATCTTGTACTACCATATTTATTTTGTTGTTTGGACCATGATAATGTTGACAATACTTCAATGTTTGAAACGTACTCATATAAGTGAAAACAACACCAGCCATGCCATTACTGAAATCTCAAATTCAACAATCCAGCAAAAACGTCAAAATATCGTTCTCTCCACAAGCACCAGTAGTACCTAGGAGGCTCGGATAAAGAAACAATTACAGGATAAAATTTCTTTTATCACCTGATTCTGATGAGGTTGCAGCTTTGTGATATCTTTGCAGACTAAAATCGTAGGAGAATAGTAGTAGGATTGTTGCTATTCGGAGATCATGATATAAAATTCAGCAGGCAGGTCCACGAGAATCTACCAAATGAATTAGGAACCGAGCAAACAGTAAATGATTCTTTTACTTTCCAACTTTTTTGTACAAATCCAAACTGTTAAATTGTGTGACCACTTCTTTAAAAATTTAATTATTAAAGAGGAAAAATTCATTGTATATGCTTACAACATGCTGCCTCATGTGGAGGTCTGATTGTTCCTAATGAGATGTGCACGTGGAAATATTTTTGTTGACAGGTAGCTGTAAGTTCGAACCTAGGACCTTTACTGACTCTAGCACCAAGTTTAATTGTGTAACCACCACATCCAAAATCTTAATATGTTAGAGGGGACACTTTTATTGATGTATTACATGTCTACAACGGATACTTGTTTAATTCATCTCTTGTTTTTAGAAATTCCTTATTTTTTAGTGGAACGGGTATTAGTTTAATAATATTTTGGTTTATTTATACTCCTATGTTTTGCACTTTTATCATCACCAAGTTATTGACTTGACAATATAAATCTACCTAATTTAATGCAATAATTAATGTTAGTTAAATATCATATATCAAATATTATGCTTTCATAAATGAGTACTATAAGTAGATAATAGCGAAAAGGGAATAACTTTTTTAGTGAAAAGGCAGCAACTTCAGCTTGTACCTGGAGTGGAACACAATAAAAATTGGCAGCTTTGTGCAACTCTGACACCATTAAATTTTCAGGAGCCAAATTTACACGGGCTGATTCCAAAAAATGTGATACAGGCTCTAGAAGGTCAACCTGATGAAAAAACGAACATGTCAAATTTTTGTCAAAGGAATATTAGCTGCAGGTAAATCTGAGGAATAAAAGTTTCTTAAGTAGGTGAAGCCATTTCCCATGTTTGTGAAGAAACCACAGCCATTTAGACCAGATGGCAGCAGTAAATTATGGTGTAAAATGGTGGGCAGAATATATGTTGCATATATATGCCATGTGACTATAGGGTGGGTGTGGAAAAGCGCCCCTGTATTTAAGAAAAGACTACATGCTAGGAAACTAAAAATTACAGATCATCCTTGGGACCAGGACAAAACAATCAAGTGTGAAGAGCTTAAACTAAAAACATCAATCAAGACTTATTGCAAATGCACACTGCATCCTACAGTAATTATTGCATTTACCAAATTTCTTCCCCAACAGAAGTCCAATAAAACAAAAAGAGAAGGATGCCCACCTTGAGCAACCCAGTTTCTGATAAGTCCCCCAATTTGAAATGCGGTGTGCAAATCCATTATAAGTTTACACACAATTTGCAGCCTAGTTTCATAATGTATTATTTCGTAAGAAACAAAAATAACAAAAAGGAATTAGGTAACTCCGTAACAATCACAAGCATCCCAGGATGATGCTTACTTTTTAGTCCTTCATTTCTTTTTCCCGTGTAGCATGAATAATGAAACCGGAATATTGTCAACAGTTAATAGAAAGCAATAATAAAACAGGGTATGATCATTTGTCCATCTCCAACTACAAGCAAAACCTTTCCTCTCTGCTAATTGTTGAGCTTTCCTGTAACCTAGCTTCAGAACAGTCCTAGATCATGCATCATCAACTGACTCTTCAGCCATCAAGCACCAACAAAACTACTCGCGGAACAAGAATACAGTGGCATCTTGCTCTGACGGTCTGCCTACCGTTTCAAATCAAACCTGCTGAGTTGTTCATGCTCTTTGTTGGCCTTATAGTTAAAAGGCTATCACTGAGAATATCAGCAGCTATACTCTATATGATCATTTCAATTGTAAATGCAGTGTGGAAGATGTAAGAGGTAATCCTGATTAAAACACACTACATAGCGTCCACAGCACTTTGTTCATGGAATAGGGCCATGCATATACCAGTTCACTAACTCAAGCAGATAGAGACGGAACAGTTTTATTAAAAGTGAAAAGCGCAAGAAAGCGACAAGATCCATGGGGCTTGAAGCGAAAAGCGAGATGTGCAGTGCATGCTTCTTTGAAGTGAAATGCACAATTCACAATATTACAAATACATTACACATATGAATTAAGTACTATCATGATCAAATTGCAGTTTAAATAAATAATCTCAGTACCCAAATATACAAAAATGTCAATATTAATCCAACTCTTCAAAGTTGAGATTCGAAGAGCTGACTGTTTCTCGTTGGGATCACTTTGTGCATCATTGTTTGAAGTGCTCTCTTCAATAAAGTTCACCCATGAAACGATAACCCCTCACTTTGCACTTTAAACAATAAAGAGATGACTTTTAATAACACTAGAAGGAGAGCTACCAGGGCCGAGGAACAGTAGAAGGGGATAATTTTCCATCTGCCCATTGGACGCTAATGGTAAATTGGTCCTTAGAGCAGGAGAGAAGAAACTTGCGCCTGAAATTAGAACTCCCGATTTCTTTCACGGAGAGGAAGATCTTTTAGCAGGGAGCAAGCATCAAGAACAGGGTGTAACAAATGAGTGACATGGCAATTATTCTGTTTAGTAACAAATAGTCGGATGGTCCAATTGCCTAGCCGTTGCAGCCAAATCAACTTCGGTAGAGGTCGTTTTAAATTCCCCAATGCAGGAGGGGCAAAAGTAATAATTCAAGCAGCAGCAGTGTGACTGTCTAGTATGCCTACATAATGATCCTGCCGAAACTCCACCAAAGGGATGCTTAAAATTTTCAAAATTGTCAACATCAATAACAAATGATGGAGAGGATGTTCTTGCTGCAAGACGCTAAATATATGGGGTCAACAAGATGGGTAAGTACCGGAATGCGTGAGAAAGACAAAGAATCTTATTTTGGCAGAAGAAAAGAAGCCTTGGATCTAAAAGGGGTGGCAACCAATGCATTTGCTTCTTTAAAATCCATGGTTCTGCAATTTGTTATGTTCATATATGAGCTGAGCCAGTGCAGCCGGGGAATATGGCTTTGACTAGCGAAGCTTATACTTACTGCCTCACCAACATGGTAGGAAATGCCAGATATTGAAGGAACTTACTCTCTTAAAACTGAACACTGCCACTATGTCTACATCAGCCATAATATTTAGCCTATTAAGCCACTCTGCAAAGAATGGCTTCTCAACACGCTTTGAATTGGGCCAAATTGGTATTAACATTGACGAATACATGTTCGATGAAAATTATATTTCGTCGAGACGTCAATTTCACACCCCCAAAAGGGGATCCCTAACTATCAACGTGCTGATAACAATTTTCGCAAGCCTTTCTCTTGGGAAGCAATTGCGTCTGTCCTCTACTAAACACGATCATATTTCCTTTCCGAAAAAAGAAATAACCTAGACTCTTTTTTCTCCCATCAAGAAGCAAGGAGGCACCTTACTTGAGCCAATGATAAGCAATTAGGTACCTCAACGCATCCTATAAGCGGGTATCTCATCTCGCTCCTCATGCAAGGTTAAAGAATCGAACTTGAAAAAAATACATCTGTAATCCAGAGCTAGAGCAATCAAAGAGTACTAATTGTTTTAGAACAATGCAAGAAGCAAAAGGGCAAGGGGTAAAAGAGTCTTGTAGTCAAGTATGACAGCCATGGAATTCATACAAACATAGTACTTCAGAGCTTGTGGAAGAGGAAGGTCTAATTCTCACAATGAGAGGAGGCCGATTTAGAAATTTGGCAACTAATATCCTTAGAATGCAATGATAGATGAAGATGTTACACATAATCAAAATTGAATTGCTAAAATTGAAAAGGGCCAAATTTACCCCTGAACTATTCGTTTTGGTACAATAATGTCCTCCATCCACCTATTGGGCCAAATATGCCCTTCCATTAATGTTTTTGGCTCACAAATGCCCTTTGAGTTAACGGAGGGACACGTGTCATCGTCCTGTTGGCCCATTCTAAATATTTCTTAATTAATTAAAAAAAACCATTATTCATACCCAAAAAATAATTTTCTAATGCAATTTTTCTAAAACTTTTTTTTACTAAAAACTGAAGAAAAAAAGGAATTTTTTTTTTCCAGTTTTTACAAAAAAACAGATTTTTTTTTTCTAAAACAATGTTTTTGTAAAAACAAAAATAATAAAAAGCAATTTTCTAAAGCAATAATTTTGTAAAAACTGAAAGAAAAAAAAACTAAATGTTTTTTGCTAAAAACTGAAAAAAAAAATCTAGTTTTTAGAAAAATATTTCTTTAAAAAACTGAAAAATAATTTCTAAAACAATGATTTTTGTATAATCTGGAAAAGAGAATGTAATTTAGTTTTTGATAAAAATATAATTTATCAATTATTAAAGGTGGAGGAGCTAAATTATTTTTTATAATTGATAAATTACATTTTTATCAAAAACTTAATTACATTTTTTTCCAGATTTTTCTAAACTGGAAAAAAACTTGAAAAAAAAAACTAGAAAAAAAAATGGGTCTTTTGTAAAAACTGGAAAAAAAATTCCTTTTTTTTTTTTCTTCAGTTTTTAGTAAAAAAAAGTTTAGAAAAATTGCTTTAGAAAATTATTTTTCGGGTATGAATAATGGGTCTTTTTAATTAATTAAGAAATATTTAGAATGGGCCAACATGACGATGACACGTGTCCCTCCGTTAACTCAAAGGGTATTTGTGAGCCAAAAACATTAACGGAAGGGCATATTTGGCCCAATAGGTGGTTGAAGGCATTATTGTATCAAAACGAATAATTCAGGGGCAAATCTGGCCCTTTTCCGTTGCTAAAATGGAGAAGTGCTACTGGGATACTATGTAATAAAAGGATGCCTGTGAAAGTCAGAGGTAAGTTCTATAGAATAATTAGAAGATCAGCAATGTTATATGTGAGTGAATGTTGGGCCACTAAGGTGCTGCATATCCACAAAATAGGTGTCGAAGAGATGCGAATGTCAAGATAATGCGCAGTCATACAAGATTTGACAAGAATAGTGAAAATGTTGGTTTATGTTTAGTCAACAATGGCATGCCAATTGGAAGAGTTGGTGGAAACAGTTGTTGGTTCATGTTTAGTCAACAATGGCATGCTAATTGGAAGAGTTGGTGGAAAGAGTTGGTGTGGATGCTAAGAGGAAGCTTCCTCCTTTTATGTCACCCATAACATCAAGAGGAGGTAGTTTGATGTCACCAATGACATCAAGAGGAGGTCTTTACCTCTATAAATAGATGCACTCCTTCATTTGTAGAAACAAACCCAAAAATAATACAATACATTGTAGTGAGTAGAGAGTTAAGAGAGAAATTCTCTTTAGTGTAATTGAGAAATCTCCCCTTCCTTTGTTAATAATAGAAAGGCAATTATTCTCTTGTGGACGTAGGATTATTTTGATCTGAACCACGTTAAATCTTGTGTTCTTTCTTTTACGTTTCCGCTAACAATTGGTATCAGAGCAACAAGATTTTTAACGATCCAAGGAGGAAGAACAAGCAAAGATGAGTTCCATGAAGTTTGAAATTGATAGATTTAGTGGATGCAACAACTTCAATATCTGGAAGATCCAGATGATGGCGTTACTGCAGAGGGAAGGTTCAATCCATGCTATTGACGGAAAGTATCCTACGGATATATCAGCTCCCGACAAGGAGAAGATTGAAGGGCATGCATTGAGTGCAATCCAACTATCCCTTGCACCTAACGTGCTTTGTAAAGTGAGTACGGGTACCGAAGAGACGGCCAAACATTTATGGGAAAAGCTAGAAGGGCTATACCAAGACCGATCAGTGACAACAAAAATGTTGTTACAACGGCGTCTTCACACATTTAAGATGGGGTCAGGTACTTCGTTACAAGATTATTTAGATGCGTTCAATAAACTTGTCATGGACTTACAGATTGCAGGAATTAAAAGGGAGGAGGAGACGCTTGCATGTGCTTTGCTATTTTCATTGACTTCAGGATATCGTGATATTGAGAATTCAATGATGTATAGCAAGGAGTCTATCAAGCTTGAGCAAGTGCGGCAAGCACTTAACTCTAGTGATGTGCGGAGGCAGATTGAAGGAAACAGAGATGACCAGGCAAGTGGGCTCTTTGTGAGAGGCCGGACTAACCAACAGGGTTAGAGCAAATCAAAACACAGATCAAAGTCTCGTGTGAACAAGAAGAATACAGTGTTGGGGTTGTGGCAAGAAGGGGCACTTTGAACGAGATAGCCCAATTTCAAAGTCCAAGGAAAAGGCGAGTGCATCTACAGTTGAACAGGTACATGATTTTGATAATGATTATGTACTAACAACATCGTGTAATAATAGTAATTATGGAAACAAATGGGTGTTAGACTCTGCATATTACGTTCCGAAAAGACTGCTTTAGCAGCTATGAGAAAAGTGGAGGAATCGTAGTAATGGGCAATAATGCAACTTGTGTAATAGTTGGCATTGGCTCAGTACGAGTTCGCTACCATGATGGAGTCGTGCGGACTATTACACAAGTCCGTCATGTTCCTGATCTGAAGAAGAATTTGATCTTCTGGGGTACTCTGAATGAACAAGGCTACAGGTACATGAGCGAAGCAGAAACTATGAAGGTGACTAAAGGTTTTTTAGTCATGCTGAAAGGCAAGCTGGAGAACGGCCTTTACACATTGGCCAGAAGCACCATTGTTGGCTCTGTAAATGCATCTATAGTGCAGTTATCTAATGATGACAAGGCAAGACTATGGCACATGAGACTGGGTCATATGAGCGCACGTGGACTGGAGATGTTGAGCAATCGTAACCTTTTGGAAGGTGAGAAGATCAGCACACTTGACTTCTGTGAGCACTACATTCTAGGGAAGCAGAAGAAGGTCAGCTTTAGCACTGGCAAACACAAGACAAGAGGAGTGCTAGACTACATCCATTCAGATTTATGGAGTCTCTCTAAACTTCCATCGAAGGGCGGAAAAAGGTATCTTCTCACTTTTATTGATGATTTCTCACGAAAGGTTTGGGTGCATTTTTTGAAGGCAA
>MU669467.1:89179-112616 GCA_026770625.1 Nicotiana glauca
TAAATTTTCGTTCAGGGTGTACCTAAGGCATTTTAAGGAGGCATATAAAGTATTGTGTTGATGGTATTTATCGACGAATTCGTCTTTAAGATTTTTCAACAATTTATGTTATTTTAAAATTATTAGACATATTTATGCTTCATGTTGTACTTTGTTATTAATTTATTATGCATGGCAATTTAACTTTACTATTGTTTTATTATTTTACTTTTTCGTCAAGCACTTTAATAATTAGATTTCTACATATATACTACATATATTTTTATATAGTCATGATATGGTTTACAAGAAATTGCATTAAACAAAAAAAATTATAAAAAAAAAAAGCCCGGAAATAAAAAAGCCCGTTAGGCCCGCTAAGCCCACGAGCCCGGCCCGTTTAGCCCAGGACCACATGGGCTTAGGCCCGTCACGGGCTGGTCTCACCCGTTGAGCCCACGAAGCCCGGGACCGCCAGAGCCCAGGCCCGCTAAGCCCGGGCCCGTTAAGCCCAGCCTATTTGGCCCATTTAGGCCCGGGCCCGGCCCACCGTACAGCCTTAATGCTATGGTATGCATACGTCCAGATATTGCTCAATCTGTAAGTGTGGTAAGTAGATACATGTCTAGCCCAGGAAAGAGGCATTGGGAAGCTGTCAAGTGGATATTGAGATATCTCAAAGGAGCTTCTGGTGTTGGTCAGACCTTTCGAAAAAATGGTGGAGGTATTTCAATTCTCGGTTATGTGGATTCTGACTATGCAGGAGATCTTGACAGAAGAAGGTACACAACTGGATACATCTTTACCCTCGTTGGCAATGCCGTTAGTTGGAAGTCGACTCTGCAGTCGATTGTTGCTTTGTCTATGACAGAAGCAGAATACATGGCAGCAGCGGAGGCAATGAAGGAAGCTATCTGGTTGAAAGGTTTAGTAGCGGAATTGAGTTTGGTTCAGCTGGAATCAACTCTTAGATGTGATAGTCAGAGTGTTATTCATCTAATGAAAAATCAGAGATTTCATGAGCACACTAAACACATTGATGTCAGATTTCATTTTATTCGAGATGTTGAAGAGGTAACTATCAAAGTCGTGAAGGTTATCACAGACGATAATGTTGCAGACATGTTGACCAAGATAGTCCCACTCGTTAAGTTTGCACACTGCAAGGAATTGGCGGGGGTGTGCATCAACTGATACAACTCCAAAGAGAACAGTTGTTAGGTGGAGGTGGTATGTTCAACAATGGTTTGATTCTTCTTGTTTCTTACAATGGGGTTGCCCAGTAAGCTTAGAAGTTTTGACCAGAGTTGTTCACACGCACGCTCGAAACGCAAAACAAGGTGGAGATTGAAAATATTGGTTTATGTTTAGTCAACAATGGCATGCTAGGAGGAAGCTTCCTCCTTTGATGTCACCCATGACATCAAGAGAAGAGAAGGTAGCTTGATGTTACCAATGACATCAAGAGGAGGTCTTTACCTCTATATATAGATGCACTCCTTCATTTGTAGAAACCATCCTAAAAATAATACAATACATTGTAGTGAGTAGAGAGTTAAGAGAGAAATTCTCTTAAGTGTAATTGGGAAATCTCCCCTTCCTTTGTTAATAATAGAAAGGCAATTGTTCTCTCGTGGACGTAGGATTATTTTGATCCGAACCACGTTAAATCTTATGTTCTTTCTTTTACGTTTCCGCTAACAAATAGAAATGATCGAAATGAGACAATGTCACTTGAGATGGTTTGGTCATGTCTTGCGTTGACCGCCAAATGCACCAATGCGTAGATGTGACACCATGGTGAGTAAAGGTGTTAAAAAAGGACAAGGTTAACCTAAAATTACTTGGAAGGAAGTTGTCTCGAAAGACTTACAATCTTTTGAGATCCATGCAGATACAGCAAAATGGAAGAAAAAGATCTATATAAGAGAGACCTACTAATTGAGAATATGTTTTAGTTATGTTACCACTTTTACTTTACATCTTATGCTTTTATAGGAGTTGTGTAGTCTTTCAAAGATTTATACATCGATAGAAAATATAAAAAACTTCTAGTACTTTTTATTATTTCTTATATCAAGGTTCTAGTACTTTTTAGTTTTATTCTAATTATTATTTTATATTGAATATTATTGGCAGTAATATAACCAGTAAGGATTCATATAGCCGACCCCAACTTGTCCGGGACTAAGGCTTAGTTGTTGTTGGAAACTAATATCTTGATATCCTCAGACTTAATCGCATAAAGCTAGAGCCTCATCTCCATCTGTTGAGAGCCAAATAATGGCTATCACATTCTAGTCCAAAACAAGCAGTAAGTTGTTGGTCAAAATAAAGATAAAAATCCACAAAAACACAAGATTGGTTTCTATCAATAAGGATGTCATAACGGGAGAACTGTACCATGCCGTAAATTTCTTGTTTCTTTCAATCATTGCCTTGTCCTTCTGACCATTAATAAGCCAATCCCCACGGTCACTAAAATTCTTACGGAAGTACAGAATCATTGAGATGTATAGGAGGGAAGTTATTTGTGGTGAACCATTGAGATGTTATAGGGCAAACAGGACATAGAGATGGTCTGTCTGAAGATCACTTCTCAAAATCATCTACTACGTTTTTAAAACATTCTGCCCGTTAAAAAAATTTCTCTCTACTTTCTCAAGTTCTCAGAAACACTCCCCGAGGAGCCTGAGAATATGGAATTCTGAGATTTCAAGAACACCACTACAGAGCCTACTGAGTTCCGACCATACCCCTGGAAAAAGCTCCGGCAAAGAACCCTGCACGCGCCGCCACGTGCGGCTCAGTTCCGGCGCCGCCGTCCCCACGCACCGGCGCGTGAGACTTATACAGGCCAGATTTCAAAATTTTCTTTTGAGACAGCCTCCTCACAACCTTATTCTGACCACATCCATCTACCAATTTCTGAATTCCGACAGCTTTTACTTTTTCCGGCGGTGGGGAACCCCTTTTTTCGTCCAGATTTCAGCTTTTTCACCTCTATAAACCACTGTGATAATCTCTATAATTATCATAACCTGAGCAGCTGAATAGTACAATATGGGAGACAACAGGATATACTTCAACGACGGATTCGAATCATTCGACATCACCAGATAGAACTCCAACAAAGATATATGGTTTGAATGGGTGGAGAGAAGCCGCAACATGATGAGACGCTCATCCATGGGTAGAAAGACAATGGAATGGATTTGCTTTGTACTTAAAGAAGCCTCGACAGATCAAAAGAATTTAGTGAAGAGGAAGTATAAGGACCAAATGACAGAACATTTATGTGCTAGGAAATTTAACGCTCATGGAAGATATATGAGTATCCTGTCACTGAAGGGAGAAGGGAGGTCAGTTATTATAAACACAGAGTTAGATTTGAATGCAGGCTGGAAAGACATAGCAGCTAAGATAGAAAGATTCATCTATCATGTCCCCAAGATGAATCCCACAGTACCACCCAGAAACATTGTGGACAACTATCCTTATGTCAAAGCAATTAAGGAGTAAATGGCAATCCAATACCCTTCGAGAGGCAAATGTCAGTACAAACAATGGAGATATCTCTATTATGGAACCCTCAGGAGCGGAGGACACAGGTTTACTTAAAAGATGCATTATTGGGTATTTTGGGAAAGAAATCACTGAGAGACCCACTTTAGCAGACATAAGGCGATGGGCTAATGCTTCATGGAACAAAGCATATGGAGTCAACATGTATGACATGACTGGCAACATGTTTCTTTTTGAGTTTCCGAATCGATACATGGCTGAGCAGATCTTGCAAGGAGATTGGAGATGGAAAAAGTTCAAGCTTCATCTGGAATGGTGGAACTACACTGCTGGATGCATTCCAAACTCTCAAATTGTGGAAACATGCTGGATTAGAGCCATGGGGATTCCCTTACATCTGTAGTCACAAAAGATCTTCAAAGAAATAGGAGATCTCTGTGTGGGATGGATAGCTACTGAAGAAGAAACTTATCTCAAAAATCATCTTAAGTGGGCTATAATTAAAATTGTTGGCGATGGCAGAAAGATCCTTAATGAGATTGGGATCGAAAGAGAAGGGATCAATTTTTCATCCCAATCTGGGCTGAAAAACAGGCAAGATTTGAGCTGACGATGTCGAAAAACACACACCGCTTTGGAGCAGAGAGAAACATGAGCGACCAAGTGGGATGCACCATATTGCAAAATAATAATAAAAGAAAGGCAAGTGCCCAACATACACAAGGTCAAAGTTCGACAAATCTGAGCATTAACGCGACGATTAAAGAGCGGAAAACCGATGAGTCTGATAATGATCTCTCGTGTGAGGCCATTGATGAAATTAGGTTGAAGTCTTATATTGAGGAAATGGGGTGCAACTCTTACTTGAAAGTAAAAGAATCCAGTCCAAGGGATCCAATCCCCATTGCAAACCTTGAAAGTATGCCAAAGGCAACACATAAGAGTTGCGTTCAGCCGGAAGGTGAAGCAGAGATAGAAATACTGGGACAGAAGGCAGGGGAGCACATCATAAACAAAAATATGGGGGAAGATCAAGTTGAAAATGCTTTGGAGCACCAACAACAGCTAAGCACTTCAACTCTATCCAAGAATGGGAAATCGAGGAGGTTACTCCTATATCAGTACAACAACACAATCCAGTAATGGATAAAGACATGGATGCAACACTGTGGGTCCATCAAAATATGCTCGAATTGGGGAAAATGTTTGGAGTAGATTTTCAAAGCCACGAAGAAAAAGCATTGGAGTTGCTAATGCAAATTGACCTTTGCAAACATGTTAGAAGGGTGGAGACAGAGATGGAGGTGAAGAAACAAAGGTTCAAAGGCTCACTGGAATTGAAAGGATTAACTTCCTTTGATGTCAAATTCAAGAGTGATGGGAAAAGAAGCAGGGGAAAAGATCTATCTATTATTACAATATGAAGATCAATTTAATTTCGTGGAACGTAAGGGGATTAAATGACAAGAAGAAAAGGGAGATTATAGAAAGTCAAGTGCTGAATTGGAAGGCAGACATTATCTGCATGTAAGAGACAAAAGTGGAGGGGGATATCAAGGAAATAGTCAATCAAATTTGGGGTGGGAGATGGGTGAGGTACGCATGTTTAGAAGCTAGTGGCACGATAGGGGGGATTTTGTTCCTATGGGATTGCAAAGTATGGAAAGGGGAACTGTTACAGACTGATGCATACGCTTTGACATGCAAGTTCGAGGCTCTTTTACAGAATTTTCAATGTCACATTACAGGAGTGTATGCTCCAAATTGCAGAATAGAAAGAAGAATAGTATGGAGAGAAATTGGTGCAATGAGGGGATTGATGGAAGGCCCTTGGGTAGTATGTGGTGATTTTAACGTCACAAGGTACCCTTCTGGAAAACGGGAATGTTCGAGGAGGTCCAAAGAGATGGTGGAATTCTCGGATTTTATAGAAGACATGGAGTTGATAGATCTTCAACTCGAAGGAGGCTACTTTACTTGGTTCAAAGGAGATAATCATACAACCGCTTCAAGAATTGATAGATTTCTCATGTCAGAAGAATGGGATGAAAGCTTCAGAAATATCAAGCAAACTCTTCAACAAAGGTTGATTTCTGACCATTCACCAGTGGCTTTAAGTTGTGGTGCCTGGGAACAAGATAAATCATACTTTAAGTTCGAAAACTGGTGGTTGAACGTGGAAGGTTTTGATGACAGAATCAGAAACTGGTGGACATCTTTTGAATTTTCAGGAAGACCAGACTATATTTTAGCTTGCAAATTAAAAGCACTCAAGGGCAAGTTAAAAGAATGGAGCAGAAGTTGTAAAGGAAATCTGGGATTGCAAAAAATCAAAATTGTTGTGTCAATTCGCAGGTTTTGAGGCAACACATCAATTAAGAGCCCTGACAGAGGAGGAATCAGTGAGGAAGGCAGCTACCCTCATAGAGATTCAAGATCGCCTCAAGAACGAAGAGAGTGCATGGAGACAGAAATCAAGAGCTTTGTGGCTCAAAGAAGGAGATAGGAATACAAAGTTTTTTCATCGTACTGCCAATGCACACAAGAGAAACAATTATATTGACCAACTAATGATTCGAGATGAAGTAGTTGAGGAGCCAGACAGAATAGAGAATGAGATCATTGAATTATACAAGGGGTTATATACAGAACCTGAAGAGTGGAGACCGACAGTCAATTTTGAAAATAGTCCAAAAATTTCTGAAGCAGAGATGGAGTCTTTACAAAGCAAATTTGAAAAACAAGAAGTCATGAGTTGTTTGAAGATGTGTGCAACGGACAAGGCCCCAGTTCCAGGTGGATACACAATGGGTTTTTTCATTAAGTGCTGGGATATTTTGAAGCACGACATCATGGAGGCCTTCAACAACTTCCATGCCCATGAGATGTTTGAGAAAAGCTTCAATGCAACATTCATAGCCTTGATTCCAAAGAAGAAAGGTGCGAAAGAATTGAGAGATTTCAGGCCAATCAGTCTAATAGGGAGTTTCTACAAACTGCTCTCAAAAGTCTTGACTGAAAGACTTAAGAGGGTGGTAGGGAAAATAGTAGATGCTCAACAAATGGCTTTCATTAAAGGAAGACAAATAATAGATGCAGTGTCGACTGCTAATGAAGCTGTAGATTCAAGAATTAAAAAGAAAGAACCTGCACTCCTATGCAAACTAGATATTGAGAAGGCTTATGATCATGTCAACTGGAGCTTTCTACTGAAAATGTTAGAACAAATGGGTTTTGGGCAGAAATGGATCAGTTGGATGAAATTTTGCATATCTACTTAGAACATTCTCCATTTTCATAAATGGATCCCCCAAAGGTTTCTTCCATGCACACAAAGGTCTAAGACAAGGTGATCCTTTATCTCCCTTTCTATTCATTATAGCCATGGAAGGACTGAACAACATGATTGAAATGGCCAATTTCAATGGATGGGTCATAGGTTTCGAGGTTCACGGGAATGGGGCAAACAATCTAGAGATCAGACATCTCCAATATGCTAATGATACTCTAGTCTTCTGTGACGCTGAAAATGAACAACTTAGGTTTCTAAGGGTCATCTTGGTCTTATTTGAAGGAATTTCGGGACTACACATCAACTGGAGAAAGAGCCATATCTATCCCATCAATGAAGTTAATAACATGGAGCAACTGACACAGATAATGGGAGGAGAAGTAGGATCCCTACCAACTGTATACCTTGGGATGCCTCTTGGTGCAAGATCCAAATCCAAAGAGATCTGGAATTCAGTCATTGAAAAGTGTGAGAAGAAGTTGTCAAGATGGAAATTGCAATACCTATCAATGGGGGGCAGGCTAGTATTAATCAACTCAGTTTTAGATTCACTTCCTACTTATATGATGTCTTTGTTCCCAATCCCTGCCGGAATCATACAGAGATTGGACAAACTTCGAAGATCCTTCCTTTGGCAAGGGAATAAGGAGAAAAAGGTCTTCCATTTAGTTAAATGGAAGACTCTCACAATGGCCAAAAAACAAGGTGGTTTAGGAATAAGAAATTTGAAGAACCAAAGCAAGGCGCTTAGAATGAAATGGCTATGGAAATATTCTCAAGAACCTCAAACTTTATGGAGCAAAGTGATCAAAGCTAAGTACGGTGAGGAAAATAACTGGGTGTCAAACAAAGTCAGCACATCATTTGGAGTTAGTGTGTGGAAATCCATCAGAGAACTTTGGCCTATAATGAAGATTCATTCCTCCATAAGAGTGAATAACGGTACGAACACATCATTCTGGTTTGAAAATTAGTTGGGGCATGAAAGCCTAAAGGAAAGATACCCCGATATGTTTGGTTTGGCACAAAACCAGCATAGGACAGTAGCTGAAATAAGGAGTTATCAAGGATGGGAAATCACTCTTAGAAGACAGTTGAATGACTGGGAGATAACAAGATTAGCTGACCTCTACAAAGAGCTGGAAGCATTTAAAGGATTACAGGAAGGGATGGATTCACTTTGGTGGCAGAGGCACAACAGAGGGGTCTACCAGGTTAAGGATGCTTTTAAGATTGTGAATCAAAATGATCTTCAGGTAGATGCTTGGCCATGAAAGCATATATGGAGAACAAAGATCCCATACAAGGTAGCATGCTTCTCTTAGCTACTAACAAAGGAGGTTGTATTAACCCAGAATAATCTCATAAAAAGAGGAATCTCTCTGTGTTCAAGATGTTTCCTATGCGGGGAAAACGCTGAGACTGTTAGCCATTCATTTCTACATTGCAAGATAAAACAGATCAGCTATGGAAAATCTTTATTTGTCTTATGGGTATTTCATGGACAATGTCATACAGGATTAATGATGTTCTTTATAGCTGGGAAGAAGTTGGTGCTGAAGCAACCAACAGAGATGGATAGAGGACTGTCCCAGCTTGTATCTGGTGGACAATTTGGAAGGAAAGGAATGCTAGATTTTTTGAAGATACAAGCAATCCAGTACAGAAGATCAAACTTAATTGTATTCTTCTTTTTGTTTTTGGTGTAAACAGATTTACACAGAAGATACATTGACAATCATAGACATATTAGGATCTTGCTAGGCCACAAACCAGCACATCTACTTATAATCTACTTGTAAATCTGGTTTTCAGTGCAACCTATGTACTGATGTTATTAATATATACAAAAGTTACCAATTCAAAAAAAAATCATCTACTATGAGGGGGCCCAACATATAAGCCTTTCTATTTGCAGAAAAGGAACTAAAGCATTGGAGACTACAGGTTCTTGAAAGGTTTAGAAAGAAGATTATCTGGTAGCCATCAGTGTTAAAAATAGCGTGAAGCGAGAAAAAGCGACAACCCCCATTTCATGAAAAGCGAGAAGCGAGAAGCGAAGCGCCCGCTTTTTGAAGTGAAGCGGAATTTAAAAAAAATATATATATATGGCATAGACAACACATGTAATTGTAAGCAAATGTTCAATACTTGAATTAAAAAACTAAAGAGTAGCATCAATTAAAGCATAAAATGAGCATCCTATTCTTCTACAAGATTGTCAAGAGCAGAATTTGGGCAGAATTTGGGCAGAATTTGGGCAGAATCTGGGCAGAATTTGAGCAGAAACGGGGCAGAAATTTTCTGAAAAAAATTCGCCAGCATTTCGGCGCTTTTTGGACGTTTAGAAAGAAAAAGAAGAAGAAGAAGAAGAAGAAGAAGAATGAAAATAAAAACATACCTGTTGAAACTTGACAGTTGTCGGTTGACTTGTTGTAATGTTGAGGAAGAAGAACCCTAGTTTGCTTGAACAAATAAGAAATCGTTGGTTTTTTTAAGGAAGAAAGGACTGGTTTAAAACCCTAGGTTGCTGCTGAAAAATGACTAAAACAGAAGACTCACTCGATTTGGGTCTTTTAATTGAAAAAGACTCGTTTGGACTGTTTATTTCAAGAAGCGATCGCTTCTTCCGCTTTTCCCGCTTCTGCTTTTTTGGTAGAAGCGACCGCTTTTCTGTATCTGAGTCGCTTTTAGTACAGGTAACGACACACCCGGCGCTCCGCTTCGCTTCTCGCTTAAAGCGAGGAAGCGGTCGCTTTTTTGAGCACCGGTAGCCATTGAAGTGGATGATTTGAAAGTTAGATAGAAAGGGAAGATAATTAAGGCATTGATGAGGGTGATCGAAGGTTAGTTAGAAAGGGAAAACAATGAAGCAAAGAGTACATAAAGGGGTGAGAATGTGTCTAAACAATTGCAAAAGTTCATAGAGAGTTTCAAAAGGTAATCGCTGGAGCAAATATTCCAAGGAAGAGCAGACTCCGAAAAGACCAGTCATATTTGGTAATTGCCAATGATATCCAAATTTAGGTGTTAAACACGGTAGAACTCTTCAACTTTTTAAATTCTCAAGCGGTTAAGGGAACAAAATGCTAATGCCAAAATGCCAAAAAAATCAAAATGTGCAGCCAGCCTTGCCATCGCAAAGTTGGATGATCAAGAGGTTGACCTTAGCTGCCTAGCCGAATGGTTGATAACTGAGCTTTCATGGAGTACAGGTTGGGCGAAGACTCAACATTTTGGATTGTACGTGGTTGTACAATTATGGATCAAATTAGAACACCCACCTTCGGGCATGGGAAGAATTGAAATTACTAATAAAACTACTTTTAATCAATGATCGATTCTACAATCAAAAACTGCTCTCCACAAAAATGGGATAGATTATTGCTGACTGAACATACAACACAGACAATTAGGCAACATCGTCCATAGACATAGAATGAACAGTTGATCAAGCCAATAGCCACTTGCACATAATTCATAATGCGCTAAACTTTCAGAAGAACACAAAGTACAACAAAGATAGAGGCTGAGACCCAAAACATAGTAGCTACAATAGACATACATTTGTGCATAGACACATTATCTCAACCTATCAACACAACATCAAATCTATCTTTACTTCTTGTACATAGATACATTATCTCAACCTAACAACCAACATCAAATCTATCATTACCTCTTCTCACTTCCTTTACTTTACAACAACAACAACAACTACGCCTCAGTTCCAAACAAATTAGTATTCCTTTCCTTTATCGAATATATTTAGCTTATTCCTCCAGCTCCCAGTACATTGCTTTCTTTACCTACAGGCCTATTCTAGCTAGATTATTTAACCAAATCTCTATATTTATTTCTATGCCAAAATCATAACACGTTCTTCTTCTTTGATTGAGATGGTAACAATAGTTGTAACACTCTCAAAACTAGGACATTCTGTGAAGAATTCCAATGGATCTATAGTTGAGGAATCACGCCCTCAGAATCACCGTGGTGAATTCGACTCCATAGCTACCCAGCTTAGATGACTCAAAACTATTTGCCAACATATTGTAACTTAACCAAGTCACTAACATGTTTTCTCTTATATTTACAATGGCAAATGTAGATATTAGGTAATGGGACAATGCCAATATAATATGCACAACTGAATTCTAAGTCCAAACAATTGCATTCACAAAAAGTTAGATGCAATAGACATATAACGAGAAAGGAAAAAAGATTATTTGAAATATAATTTGTCTTGGTTCATGTTTTACAACTTTAAGCTGAACGAAAGGCAATTTTTTCATATCAACCAACTTATTCAATCCATTTACTGACGGGTGAAACATGGATCTCCCCCCCCCCCCCCCCCCCCCCGGATGTACTTTCAAGGTTTTGCACCTCTCAAGTACAAAGAAGAGAGAAAAACAAAAGCACTCCGCTAAAGATTTTTACAAAACTAGCGAAAGCGTTCTTCAAACTCACGTTAGAAGAATGTAAGATGGAAAGAAACCTCACTCACACGTTCCTCAATCCCGCAAGATTGTAAGAAGCGTTGAATAAAGGAAGACGAATGAAATAAAAGATCAATCACGTTTTTGAAGCAAAAGCTTAGAAAAACTAAGCACCAATCTTTATTTTCAGCATATTGAGTCCTTTAAATAGGCCTTACAATGAGTAAAATTAATAATGTTAAGGAAAACTAATCCTAATTAAACTAGGATAAGAATAAGGCTAAGAAAACATATCCTAACTAAAATTGGAAAAAGAACTCTAGTAAGAATGTGATACCAACTAACAATCTTAGTTTGACTAGAACTACAAATATAATCCTACTAAGACAAGAATTAAATTACTAGGAAATAAGAAATAATAAATCATAATCTTTAAGGAAAAGAAATCCTAATCTTGAATGGATTCTTCGCTTCTTGAATTTCTTGGATTTTTAGCATTCTTGATCTTGCATCATTCTCCCCCGATTGAAAAAGACTCGTCCTCAAGTCTAACAGCTTCCATAGATGGCGCAAGATTTGTTATAATAAGAACGGAGATCCAAGGGGGAAAAATTGGCGACCCAATGCTCACCGGGTTTTAAGTTACATTTTGCTAGTTTATCATAGAGCTTCTTCACGTTGTAAGCAAACTTAGAATGTTGTCGAACCCAATTCCACTTTCTATGTTTCAACTTTCTATCAAGTCCTCTCCATGTAATCTTTCTATATTGACTCTCAAACTTCAACTTACGATATGAAGTTATTGGTAAGCAACCCCCACTTCCAACCGAGAGGTTGTGAGTTCGAGTCTCCCCAAGAACAAGGTGGGAAGTTCTTGGAGGGAAGGATGTCGGGGGTTTATTTGGAAACAGCCTCTCTACCTCAGGGTAGGGGTAAGGTCTGCGTACATACTACCCTCCCCAGACCCCGCTAAGTGGGATTATACTGGGTTGTTATTGTTGTTGTTGGTATATAGTTAACCAACTCCATGTCTAGCTTTGAGTTAAACATGGAGATCAACGCTCTTCTTGGGAATGTATCAATTGCATCGCTCGTACGCCAACAGTCACATTGATGATAGCCATATATATTTATGACGTTAAGACATCTTGTTTCTCTAATATATGGACTCAAACTCTCCAATATCCACTCCTTTATAGGTAATCCTTCTTGTTCATGCATATTTTTATGGACTTTAGGATTAGCGCAACATGCTGACTTCCTTGGAATGATAAAAGCCAACAATCAAGTCAATATTGTGTTGAGCTTCTATGAAAGGCGGAAAGTCGATGACACACATTGTTGGATACTCCAATGGATGATCATAGAACTTTGGTGGTAAATCCTCATCTTGTGGATCCAATGCATGCTCCTTGTCTCTTTGATAATGGTCTTCATCAGCTTCGTCCTCTTCAATCCCTTGATTATCTGCATAATTATCATATTGGGCATGGTGCCTTGGTATGCTCATGCCTTGGTCAACTTCAACCTCTTCAGGTTGCTCAATATATTGTGTTGTATGTGGTTGAATTGGTGGATATTGAAGTGGTAGACGTGGTTGTAGCATTGGTATGTTATTTAGTGGTAGTAGTTGTGGAGAATGTAGGCGTTGTGATAGATTTGGCGACTGATTTTGAAGCACCAAGCATTCAACTAATTTAGTCAGATTCTCCATTGATTCCTTCAAGTCATCTAACTGCACTTTAATTTCTTCGTTGTCTCGTTCAAGGATTCTAGTTCTTAATTTATGAACGTGTAATTGAAGATCCATTAAATAGGATCTTGAAAAGGATCCTTAACTTGGTATTTTCTTGTTTGGTGACACGATGAATAAGGTAGCAAATAGAGAATTTGGACCTGGAACTTGAGCTCTAATACCAAATTGATGTGCTTTCGCACCTCTCAAGCACAAAGAAGAGAGAAAAACAAAAGCACTACGCTAAAGTTTTTCACAAAACTAGCGAAAGCGTTCTTCAAACTCACGTTAGAAGAATGTAAGATGGAAAGAAACCTCACCCACACGTTCCTCAATCCCGCAAGATTGCAAGAAGCGTTGAATAAAGGAAGAAGAATGAAATAAAAGATCAATCACGTTTTTGAAGCAAAAGCTTAGAAAAACTAAGCACCAATCTTTATTTTCAGCATATTGAGCCCTTTAAATAGGCCTTACAATGAGTAAAATTGATAATGTTAAAGGAAAACTAATCCTAATTAAACTAGAATAAGAATAAGGCTAGAATAAGAATAAGGCTAAGAAAACATATCCTAACTAAAATTAGAAAAAGAATTCTAGTAAGAATGTGATACCAACTAACAATCCTAGTTTGACTAGAACTACAAATATAATCCTACTAAGACAAGAATTAAATTACTAGGAAATAAGNTTGAGGTGAATCATGGAGTCCTCCTCCCCCACTTCTAGTTTTCTGCTTAATCAAGGATTCTTTATTATCTTTTCTTAGGAATATGAAATCTATCATTCAAGCCAAAGTCCAATCTGGTTGTCGGCTGTTTTTAGCCTAGATAGCCATTTAGAGGGATTAAACACGTCTTGTCAAAAAGATCAAATTGTTTGAATATCTTATTTGATGATAAAGCAGATATACTTTATTCAAATTGAAAGTACATACCTCATTGAAATACCGTATAAGAAGATTCTTGGTAACCCTTCCAATGCCAGATCCACAATCTGCACCAATTGGAGCAAACTGTCCACGCGTTATAAACCAAGAAACTAGACAATATGGTACACAATTGCTGTCAATTCTGCGACTTGAAGCAAACAAAGAGTTCCAATAGGTATTAAAGTTCAATCACAAGTCAAAAATGATACACTGCACTTAAAATCAGGATTTAGGAGGTCATTGCTTTTTGTTAAGTCGTTCAGGAAAAATAGTAATGCTCAACTTCTTCGGAAACTGTGTATTAAGGTGTAGACAAGCTGCACAAGTTAGAGAAGATTTGATGTATGCGCCCTCTGTAAGTCTTGAATTAATTAAAAGACATTCATTTTCTTTTTTCTTTCTCTTCACGGAAGTTTAAAATCAAGGGAATGCCCTTAATCAACCAAGAAGGAGGTCGATTATCGACCATAGATTGATGTCCCTGCTACTTAGCCATTCAGACAGATGACTTTTTCACCACCAAGGAGGTGGCAACCGACCAAGAAGGAGGTTGAGTAGCGACAACGAGCTGATAGACGACCAAGAAGGTTGATTATCAACAATCGGTTGATGATCGACCACTAAGGAGGTCGTTTTATTGACTATAGGTTAATGATTAACCAAGAAGCTCATACCAAAAGGAGGGTCGATTATCGACAATAGGTTGATTATCAACCAAGAAGGAGGTTGATAAACTAAACGACCAATAAAGAGGGTTGAATATAGACAACAGGGAATAATCGACTAAAGAAGGAGGTTGATTAACACTAACAGATCAAACAGCAAAAAAAGAAAAATTGATATTCTTTTAATTCTTTAATGTAATAAAAGGGTCATCAGTTAGCAGCTGCTACTAGCTCATAATCAACCCAACAACAATACGACTTCTATTGATCAAATTCATTGAACAATTATAGTAGTCTTAGGGAATGAAAATACAATAAACGGAGTTACAACTTAGAAAGTAGAACCAGAAGAACAGTCAGAGTAGAAAGGAAGAAGAAGAGAATAGGCAAAGAAGAAGAAAGACAAATAAGAAGCAGATAAGAGAGGAAGGAGGTTCTAACCCTCAGGGGTTGGCCCGGTGGCAATTGACTTGAGCCTTGGGGTTTGCTCCCTTTCAAGGTCTCAAGTTCGAAACCCACTGGGTGCAAACAATTCTTTCTGAGGGCCATCGGACTGGGTAAAATCTGAATTAACCGTGGTGCACTTGCGGGAAACTCCTTGCCGAGGGCCTGTGCACCCCCGGGATTAGTCGGGGCTCGAAGAGACTCGGACACCCGGTGCAAAACCAAAAAAAAAAAAAGAGGAAGGAGGTTCACAATCAGCATAATCCATAATGGTTCCATCACACAAACTTTAAAACTGTCACACGCACTCTGACCTCTAACAAAATTCTCAGGGAGGGTCCCACGAATAATCCCTTAACATACTGTTAGTTGTACGCATCCTCGAGCTTTTCCTTGTGCCACCCGAAATATCCAACTCGTCAACCACCGTGGCAATTTCAATAGACTGGGTTGCCCTATCCTTTATAACATTACCCTTTCGGCAAAAGAAACCTTGTCATCAAGGTTCGTTGAGGTATCAAGAAAATTGAAGAGGAGCAATCTAGTTCTCCGGCTTGCCAATACATCGCTTAAGCATGGATATGTGGAAAACAGGGTGAATGTGTGCACAGGCAGGGAGGTCCAATTTATAAGCGACCTGACCAACTCGTTTTAGTACTTGGAAGGGGGCAAAGAATCGACGACCCAATTTGTGATGAGGTTGTTGACGAACTGAGTATTGTCTATAAGGTTTCAACTTAAAAAATACCCAATCACCCTCGGAAAAGTTATCATCTCGCTCTTGCAATCCACTATCTCTTTCATCCTCGTTATCCACGTTTGTGCCTTCTGTAAGTTAAGTTTCAAAATGCCCAAGACCTCATCTCTTCGGGTCATATATTTCTCCACCAAATCATCTGAGCTGCCACTCAGTACATATCGAACCATAGCAAGAGGTTCTCTACCGTATAGAGCTTGGAAAGGAGTCATAGTAGCTGATTGATAGGAGGTGTATTACCAAAATTCTGTCGATAATAACATGAAAACTCAATCATGGTGTGCATCCGCAACAAAGCAACGAAGGTACATTTTGACGCATTTATTCAAAGCTTCTAACTGGCCGTCGGTTTGAGGGTGATAAGCGTACTGGTAGCAAGAGTGGTACCCTGAAATCTGTGAATCTCTTTCCAGAAGGAATGTAGGAAACTTAGATCACGATCAGAGATGATCACTCTAGGCGTACCATGTAGCTTCAAGACGTGGCTGACAAAAGCAGTAGCCACAGGTTGTGCTGAAAAACTAGAGGTTAAGGCCACAAAGTGTCCATATTTGGTCAAGCGGTCAATTACCGTCATGATGGTCGCCTTGCCTTTCGAAGAAGGCAAGCAAGTAATGAAGTTCATGGCTAATTCTTCGAATACCATATCCAGGATTGGAAGGGGCTGCAACAAGCCCGCAGGTAATTGAGACGAGTCTCTGTTGACAGATTTGGCAAGAGGCAACTTAAGTCTTCACATCTCTTGTCATTCCTTTCCATAAGAAATAAGAAGACAACCTATGAAATGTTCTTGCCTCCCCAGCATGACTACCCAATAACGATGAACGAAACTCTGACCAAGTGCAGATGAAGTGGAGAATCACATGGGATCACCAGTCTATTCTTGTGGAACAGTAAATCGTCACGAAAGGAAAACTCTAAAACAGTAGCTAAAGCTTGCTGAAGTGCTGCTTGCCAATCTAATAATACTGCATGGGACAGATAAGCCTCTTGTAGTGTAGCGATGAAATCAAAGGTCCTAGTGGATAAAGCTAAAAAGGAAATCGTACGGGCGCGAGACAGAACATCTGCTGCTAAGTTTTGACGGCCTGGACGGTAGAGAATAGTGCAATCATACCCCACAAGTTTACACAGACAATGTTGTTGCTCCGGAGTTTCAATGACCTGCTCAGTTAAGTTCTCGAGAGACTGATGATCCGTCAAAATGGTAAAATGATGTCCTAACAAATCATGGCGCAAGTTGTTGCTGCTTGAGTGATAGCATACATCTCACGGTGGTAGGTTGAGGCCTTTTGCATACAAGGACATAGTTTTTGACCATAGAAAGTAATGGGGTGGCCGGCCAAGTGTCTGTTTCAACCTGAAATGGTAGGGAAAAATCACGTAACACAAGAACAAGTGTGGAACTCAATAGTTCCTTCAATTTATCAAAGGCGGCTTGGACATCAGAGGTACAAGCAAAGAAGTCCTTTCGCAACAAATATGTCAGGGGGCTAGACACTTGAGCATTGTGGCGAATAAAACACCTATAGTAGCCAGCTAATCCAAGGAAGCTCCAGAGTTCCTTCACATTCCGAGGCGGCAGCTGAATTGCAAGTACCTTGTCTGGATCCACAGAGAGTCCTTGGGGAGATAAAACATGCCCCAAGTAGTCGACATGAGACTGGCCAAAGATACACTTGGATAGTTTAGCCACCAACTAGCGGTGACGAAGCAGCTGCAACACCAGCGAAAGATACTGCAAATGATGCTCCCGTGACGGACTATATACCAAGATATCATTAAAAACACCAAAATGAACTTGCGAAGATAAGGCCAGAATACTTTATTCGTTAAGGCATGTAAGGTTGAAGGGCATTCGACAGACTAAAGGGCATTACCAAAAATTCATAATGACCATATGTGTGGAAGGCTATTTTTTCTGCATCGATAGCCTTGATACGGATTTGGATTGGTGGTAACCTGCCAACAAGTCCAACTTAGAGAAGAACTGCGAGCCATGAAGTTCATCAAATAATTCATCGATAGTAAGAATGGGAAAACGATCTCGGATTGTAATGGCACTGATAGCCCGATAATCCACTCAAAAATGACCAATGCCATCTTTTTTGCAAAACAGCAAGATAGGTGAAGAATATGGACTGGTACCAGGATGGATTATACCATCCTTCAACATCTCATCCACTAAGCGTTCTATTTCACGCTTCTGAAAATACGGGTACCTGTAAGGTTTGACCATAATAGGCCCGGAGTTTGGTAAGAAATGGATAGAGTGATCGTGTGGGAGAACATAGATTTTGAAAGATGTTAGAAAATCCATCGAGAAGCTCCATAAGATCTGATGGATAAGAAAGCAGACTATCTGGGTCATAAGAACAAAGCAAGGTGATAATAAGATGCCACAGAATCAGAGTTATACAAACGGCGGAGAATTTGAAGCTGTACTGGTCATGGACCATCATGGTGAAATTTGAATATGTTGCACATAATCGGTCAGAACAGGGCCTAGAGTAGCCAACGATGATACACCCAAGACCAAATCGGCTTCGTCCATAGGCAAAACATAGAAATCGAGGAGGAGCTCAAGGCCTTGAATGGTCAGAGGAACAGATCGAACAATACCCTCACAGCGAAGGCGATGTCCGCTACCGACTACAACTGAAAAACTCTCTGTTGATTCAACTGGTAATGAAGAAATTTAGCAACTCGAGTCTGCACAAAGTTATGGGTACTAGCCCCGTCCAAGAGAACCTGGACAGGATATCCTTGAATATGGCCCAAGAAGCGTAAGGTGGCCGCGGAATAAGCACCAGCAAAGGCGTGATAGAAAATGGTGGAGTGAGCTTCCATTTCTAAGGCTGGAAGATACTCGGCCAGAGCCTCATCAGAAATAGTTAGGTCGAAAACACCTAATGTCTCTAATCATTGGATATCAATAAAAGATGAGAGGTTTGCATTTGTGGCCGGGGGTAAACTTTTTGTCACGGGAAAAACACAAGTCGTTCTCGCAGTGTTCACGAAGCTCTAATGTATAGAGTCGTTTGATAAGCAATTTAGGTATAGCTAACAGGACTAGAGACAGGTGAAAAGGGGGAAGACGAAGTGGGTAATGCAGATGTGGGAGTAGGCAAAAGGGGTTGTGATCTGGGCCAACTGGATCGAGAAGGCCCGTGGTCACGATGCAGCTTGTGTTCATGCAATTGGGCAAAGAGGACTGCCTCATCTAAAATTTTGGGCTTTGCAATTAGCACATCATCCTTTAAATCAGGTTTAAGGCCGGAAGTGAACCCATGCAAAATGATAGCATCTGGAAGGGCTACAACTTCAGTAACCATTGCCTCAAACTCGCCCAATATGCAGCCACCGTCATTAGTTATTGGAGTTTGACCAAACGTCCTTTCGGTTCCTATAGGTACCACTTTTTGAAGCGAGAGTTTAATTTCACAAAGAAAGACGACCAGTAACTTAACTACTTATTACGAAAAATCCAGCAATACCATGCAATAGCTTCACCGTCCAAATAAAATGAAGCAATGGTGAGTCGATGGTCAGCTTCAATACCGTAGAAATTGAAATAGCGATTAGCTTAAAAGACCCAAGCCTCTAGATTGTCCCTCGAAAAACGACCAAATTCCACCAGTGCCAGATTAAAGCGCAAAGTTGGGTGGTCGACCGCCCCAACAACGGGTCACATCAACCTAAGCAGGAGGAGAACGACTAGATTTAGCGAAGAAAGAAGTGATCTGATTACCCAAGGCAATGATATGAGTGATGATCTCTTGAATTTTCCATTGATGGCCATCGACCTTAGCATCAAGATTAGCCATCATCGATGTCCATCAAAGCATTAACTTCACAAATCTCGTGCTTGAATTCGAGTCCTTTATGGAGTCATCTAACTTTTGTAAATGAGTGTCAACCATTGTGAACTAAATCCATGAAAGTACCAATGTTTGCTACTAATTCACAATCAACCCAGCAACAATACGACTTCTATTGATCAAATTCACTGAACAATTACCGTAATCTTAGGGAATGAAAATACAATAAACGAAAATAAACTTAGAAATAGAACCAGAAGAACAGTCAGAGTAGAGATGAGGAAGAAGAAGAGAATAGGCAGAGAAGAAGAAAGATAGAGAAGAAGTAGATAAAGGAGGAAGGAGGTTCACAATAAACATAATCCATAGTGGTCCCATCACACAAATTTTAAAACTCTCACGCACACTCTGAACTCTTACAGAATTCTCAGGGAAAGTCCCACGAACAATCCCTTAACATTCTATTAGTTGTACGCAGCTTCGAGCTTTTCCTTGTGCCACCTGTAATATCCAACTCATCAACCACCATGGCAATTTCAATAGTGTGGGTTGCTCTATCCTTCATAACATCATCACCTATTTGAAAAGTATTTACTCAATTGAAGACTTAAAAGGGGTCATCCACCCAAATAACCCATTAGTTTAAGAGTTTCCTCTAGTAAATAAATTTGTCTAATACTCCGCCATTTCATTATTATATTCCAATGTTTACTTGGGCTCGGAGTTTAACCAAAAAAAAAAATGGCACATATCAAAAGCACTCTTAGAACTTGTAGCCATAAACATACCATAGCATTTTCCAATAAGAACATGTCACTAAGGGTAAAATGAGAAATTGAAAGCTAATCAGTTTTCAAATATAGAAAGATGTTATTCTTTTTTAAACGGTCTAAAAAGTAAAGAGCTTCATATAAAATGAATCAGAGGGAGTAAGAAATTTGTCAAAACATTTTAACTCAAAGAGGCAACTTCACCTTAGCCCTGTAGAAAATAGTGTAAAGATAGCAATGGTATAAAGTTCTAGTCTTGGGTGGCATTTAGGGTGGAGGAAAATGCCTTCCATGAAAAAAAATCTATGAAAATTGTTATCCGTTATGAAATGATATTTTGAATCAATTTTAAATGTTATATTGGATACAAAAGTACCTCATGTGTGGTCATTGCAGAAGGTGTATAAAGGGTATGAGAGCAATATTTTGATGATATTTGTAGATATTAAATGTTGACGACAACATCCAAATGTTGATTAAAACGAGTAAGATTGAATAGGAGAATAGCGCACGGGTGGAACTCGGCGGATTCTCCTTCTACCCTTCTCCACTTAAATACCAGACTTCTATCTGCATCAGAGTTCGAACCCATGACTTGCGCTAAACCCACATATCATGTGTTGCATAAACACTAAAAACCATATTCCTAGATTTTACTAAAATCCAAATAATTTGAGGAGCTTTTTTAAGAAATACATTTAATCTTGTATGCTAACATGTAATACTGAGTTACCAATATGCTTCATTGTTTCAGAAAAAGATCCAAAGATAAAAGAGAATGGATGGACTACCCAGAGCTACAAGATGGCGGCCTCTTCCAGCATCAGGGAACCTTTCTGCCAAAATGGTGTTGAGAAATTCCTCACTTGCCTTTATATCAGCTTCATTCACATGCCCATATCCGCCCAGCACACCATCCACTGTGGCTTTCACACCCTTCACATAGCAACAGAGATAAATCAAGTAAACACATAGAAATTACATACAATAATACCTTTGCCTCAATCACAAGCTAGTCAGGTTTAGCTGTATAAAACCTCAAATCCATTTAGTTCCAGTTGGACCCTTCTCATTCCAATTTTCAATATTTTGTGTTCTATGCCCTATGGTTCTTTATATTTTTTTATAATGCTAGTGTCGGTGTCCGGGGAACCTTGCGTGTAACTCAACTATTCCGTTAGGTACCTGCTACTCGCCTACTCCCACAGGGCATGCCGGGTAACTCACAAACACTTGGGTAGACAGGGAAAAATCACCTAGTGTGTTTTATTTTCGCTTGGATGAACCTCACAACTCATGGTTCTCATCTCACTTTATTGACCATTAGGCACCACCCTCATATGTTAGTTCTTTATATTTTCTACAGACATACAAATCACTATACAGACAAAAACCAACAACAGAACGCGTATAAATTACATAAAGCTTAAAAAGGGAACTTACTTCCCAGTAATTGATGCCTTTGTTATACCATTGAGACTTCTTTTGGTGGTCACCATCTCCTACTTCTTCTCTCCACATCTCATCTGCGTTTTTAAATTCACGGCCATCGGAGTCTAATCCGCCGACTTCCATTTGGGTCAGTGGCCGAGCGGCCAATGCAGTCCTTGCTCTGCGTGCTGGTAATTTCGGCGCTAGAAAGAGGTCGGGAATTTGAAAGTGAGAGCCAAGGCTACGAAGGGAAGGGGCTTTTCCCGAAAGTATCATATGGTAAATTAACTTACTTTTGTTTTTAATTTTCTTTTCTATTTCCTTTGGAAAAGCGTGTTATTGACTTTATATTCTTTTTTCTTCTTTTTTTTTTAGTTTGTGTGATGTTTGTTAATGATAAAAAGTGTTTAAAAATACTTATTTTTAGGCATAAAAAGTAAAAAGTAAGCTAAAAACCAAAAGTTTGATATTATCAACTTATGGCTTTTGACTTTTAGCTTAAAAACTAGTACTTTTTATAAGCTAATCCAAACGCCCTCATATTCTTCTAGGGATTGACTTGAAAAGGTGGTTTTTTCCGGAGAATAACTTTTTAGGCCAAAAACAATAAGTTGGAGTTGCCTACCTTATTAATTTTAGCATGTTTAACTTTGCCAAACATTAAAAAAATGAAAGAATTATAAGAAAATACACATGACTTCACATCATAACAAAAAATGACCCATGTTTTTAAGTTTTATCTTACCTAGCTTACATTTTACATATTTTAAAAGCATTTGCAAATTCAAAATCTGTATTTTTACAAGGCGAAATACATAAACGGCCCCTTCAAGTTGTCCTCAACGGTCAGTCAGACACCTCAACTGACTCGGCTATCATTTTAGCATTTCTTCTCCACTAAAGTGCGACCTCGCAAACCCTTCATGCTGACATGGCAAGGTGTGTGTTTTACACTTAATTCTAAGCGCGTGAAACCCTCAAAATTAAGGTTTTTTTCTTTTTTTAAAAAAAATAACTTTATTTTATGTTGGTCCGATTATATTTTATTTTCCACACATTAATTTTACTTCTTTCCAAAATATTTCATCTTCACCAAACCTCTTCCTTCCACCATTAATGCCATCAATCCACCCCCTCCGACATACTCCGACCTATAACCTCCAGAGCTACTCCGGTAGTAGGTGACGTCGGTACATAAACTCACCGGCGATTTCATCTCGTCGAGAGAAATCGGACACCGGAAGAAAGTCAGCACCGATATGTACAAATCGTCCCTCCGCATCTCTTTTGTTGCCTCTGAACTGTGTGTGTTTTAGAGAGAAAATTGCAAATACACAATATTTGTTTGTTTGGTGGGTCAAGTTTTTAGAGAGAGATAGAAATAGAGAAGAATGGGAGGTGGGGAGTGGGGGAAAAAGAAATTTATGATGAAGAAAAAAAAGAGTCAAAGGAATGTGACGTCAGATGTTGGAAATTCCACTGCCTATAACCTCCAGAGCTCGGAGAGTAATTTTCCGGCGAAGATTTACTCAGAGAGTAATTTTCCGGCGAGAGATGGGTGCGCTGGTTTGAAGGAATAGGAAGAAGATGAAGGGGGTGGGGTGGCGCTGGTTTTGGGCGGAAGAAGAAGATGATGAGAGGGGGGATG
>MU669467.1:113713-126208 GCA_026770625.1 Nicotiana glauca
TTATTTTATATTTATTATATGTGTCAAGTTTCTATTTAAAAATTACACGTGTCATTCATTAATTGGATCATTTGACACTTCATTAGCGAGTGTAATTCACGTGTATGATCTGTTGCACTTGGGTGTTTATTTGATCTGGTTAATGGACACTTGAAGTGTCTAAATGGTAAAGGGTTTAGTTGAGGTGTCTGACTGACCGTTGAGGACAACTTGAAGGGGCCGTTTATGTATTTTGCCTTTTTACAAACATTGCTTCTAAAAGCTATGGAGTTAATTCTTTGTTCTCGCACCTATAAGAAAATTGAAGAGTAGGAGTCCACAATTGAAAACCATTCAAAGTTTTATTTTTGAAAATGTTTTTTTTTTAATTTGTTAGTTGTTGGATTGGGTATTGTTCCACTTGATTGAAAATATCAAAAAGAGTTCAAGATTTAAATTTAAAGTGATTTGGAGTAGATTTTAGCAAGATTTGAATTAAATTTTAGAAAAGACGCAAGGAAGAAGACGAAGTCAGTTTTTTGTATAATTATGTATAATCTTTATAATAGTGTATATGAGTGTAGAAACACACCTTATACACTATTATACACCTTTATACAAGCGCTTGTAGACGAACTTCTTCCACGATTTTCAGTTGCAATTCTTGTTCAAAACCAGGCCAAATCTCTATCCAATAACTTCAAATTTTATATATAACATCCTTATACTATTTCTAACAAGTCTAAATAACACCCACTCCAAATTTCTCACGAAATCAAATTCGGAATTTAAACCCACATATTTAAGCTTATTAAAAATCTAATTTTCACCACTCAAATGAATTTGGTTTGTTGAATTAATATTTGAGTCACAGTTACTGATTCAAAAATTAATTTAAAAGCTTGAGGAATCTTTTTTAAAAATTAAATAGTAATTTTGAGAATCTGTTGGAGTTTAATATTGAATCTTAGCCTATTATTTATGGGCTAGTTGGTTGCAAATTAAAATATGGGTTATAAAATTGAAATGTATGGAGCCAAGTTGTTCTAATATAAAATTTTCCCTAAAAAAATTAAAAAGAACTTACAAGCTAATTTGACCAACTTAAAAGCTAACCCAAACACCCTATTAGTATCGTAAATTATTTAAACTTACCCTTTATATCAAAGATATGTGTACTTAAAATTCTACGATTACACTTTAATTCAAAATTGCTCTTAGTTTAGGGGGAGTGTCATATGACAATTCTAGATTAAATAGACTCGCTCCAATTTAAATTACATAAATCCATTAAAGCCCGCCCACAACCTGACGTATAGGTGTGTTTATAAAAATCCGAAAATCCGAACTAAATCGAAAACTAAACTAAATCGACCAAAAAAGCCGATACTTTTTGGTTTGGCTTAGCTTTGGTTTTAAAATTTAAAAACCGATCAAATTTGATTTGGTTTTAGTTTTAATAAAAAAAATGAACCAAACCGAATATAGGAGTAGCTATTTTAAATTTATTATTATACGCGCGCACACACACACACACACACACACACACACACACACACACACACACACATATATATATATATATATATATATATATATATATATATATATAAAATACAAAGTTTCAAAAAATTTGTAGTAAATGTTAACCGTTTGCACTTTTAGTATAGGTCTTTACCTTTACATTATAGTTTGATTGGTAATTTTCTTTTGTTAAGTGTAAGAATCTATTTCATGTTAAAAATAATATATTTTTAATTGAGTTCTTAAATTATTCATCACTATTTGATTCAATTATCATCAATATATCTTGGTAAATAATAGATTTCTCAAAGGGCAATTGATTTGATAGTGTTACGTAGAAAATGTGGTCGTCGAAATATTTGTTTTATAGTGTATGCCTTATATTTAAGAAAAAATGACAAATAATCGAAAAAACCAAAAACCGACATAAATTGAATCAAGAAAAAACTGACTTAATTGGTTTTGTTTTGTTCTAATATTCAAAAACCGACTTACTTGGTTTGGTTTCTTTTTAGGAAAAAACCGATCCAAACCGAATCATGAACACCCCTACTGACGTAGCTCCCCTCCCCCAACTTAATTTTTTTTTAGAGGAAACAACATAATTAGCCAGCATTTAAGAAATATTTGCGGAATTCAAGTAGCAATTTGCAACTAACAAATATGGCAGCTAATTAACTACATTTCTAGCAGTAATTCACATATCTTTTGAATTCTTTCCCACAACTTTCTCTCCTCGTTTAATGTGTCAATGCTAAGGTATCTCTAAAACCCTCACTTTCTCTTCTCGTTTTTGAATAGTTTACATAGTTATAAATTTTTCTTAGCCTAACTCCTTCCAGTTTGCGTCTCATCAATCCAACTTTTGTCTTCAAATAATTCTTTACTTCATTTCTCCTTTATGTTACTGATTTTACTTCTAATTTTTATACTTATTATATAACAATTTAATAATTTATTGTATTGTATATTTATTAAATACATGATGAATAATATATATTAATATGTTACTGGCATATATTCATAGTATATCTTAATGGTATCACTATCGGATTATATTGTTGCGTATTTTAATTATATACGACGCATTTTTAATTGTATACACATCTTATACAATTCTTGGAACAAATACGTTATGAAGTATACAATAAAATATTATTGGTATTGTTAACGGTTAAAATCGAGCTTGCCTAATTTTGTATGACTAACTGAAATTGGGGTGACAGGTTAAGGCCCGGCCTCGATTATATCGGACTATGGTACGGAGATGGATTGGTAAGCTCGTAGAACAATGGTCGATCAAGATCGAGATTAGCCATGATCGAGACCAAAGCGAGAAAGAGATCAAGCGAGATCGAAGGAAGCCTGCTAGGCCGAATAACAGAAAGCCGAGATATCCATGATCGGGCAAGGATCGTGGCGGAAATCTCGGCATGTATCAAGTCAAGACCGGACATTTAGCCAATCATGGGATATCCTTTTGTAATTAGAATTATACCATAAATATGATTCATCTACTATATAAACAGGGTCCTAATCATTTTTTAAGGATCATATTCACGCATAATCAAGCAATATACTACATTTTCTCTTTTGAGCTCTCTTAAGATCTCCTGTTCAGTTCATACTTTTTTTTAGCATACTCTGTTGTTTGAGGGCGATCTAGTTCGAGGGCCACAGTTGTTCATCATATTGGTTTGCTTTATTTTATTGATTTCTAACACTAATACTCATATTTATCAGTTTGTGCCCAGTAAAATCACGTATCCTTAAAACCACTTACAAGTTTAATTGTTATCCAATTTTAAAGGTAAACAGTTTGGCGCCCACCGTGGGCTAAGGATAATAGTGATTACTTGGTACAATTTTCGTAGCACACGCTATTTTACGCTTGTTCTTTGAAGTGTCTTTGTTTACAGGATCAACATATCAAACTCTCAAGTAGCACCAACACACACAGACAATGGTCTTGGTCTCCATGGCGAGAACGACAACATAGCTGCCCCGGGAAATGGAGTACCTCCAGTCAACCCCGATGGAATTCCGGCCGTAGACCCGATCGACGTCAGCTCTCATATTGCTTTTAACGGGAATTTGGTTGTTGATCCTTAAAATAGCATCCACAAAGATGCTCGAACAGCCGATCAGAACGTACAAGGTGATGAAGAAGGTAGGATTAGCCTTCGAATGATATTCGAAATGTTGCAGACTCAACAAGTTGCAGTAGCGCAACTCTAAAATTAGAATCGTGCACTAAGTAGGATCGAGCTCGAGCCATCACAAGAAATTATTCATTGAGCCGAATCAGTGCCAAAGAGATCAAATGAAGGAGAATCGGAGACCAATCCTGCTATCGTAAAAGATACTAGTGATAACATTTCTGGTGGAAAGAAGGGCATGTCCAGGAGGGCATTCTGGGGGTGGATTGGATTGAAATGTGGTGGCACATTCCACTGGTTTCTCATTGCATGCTGGTCACGTCCAACTATATCTTATAAAAAGGGCTAAGCGGTCGTTGCAAAAATAATCTGGTTTACAAGTCCGAAGTCGAATCTCACAAAGAACTAAGGCTTAGTTATAATTGTTCAATATCACTAAGATACACAAGTTCAAACAGTTTCCTAATATTTTTTTTATCTAAGGAACTAACAAATACTAGAAAGTAGTAAAACTATCATTAACAAGGATAAGGATTGGAGACAAGATTAAGGAAGTCTAGATTTATGATTTCCCCTATTGTCGGAATCCTTTTTGCTACGTTTCCTATAAATTTGCCTAGGTCTTCTCTACCGATCATGAGCACTCTGAATGTCGTAACTCTTGTCACGCCCCCTTTTTTCTCACGAAATTAGGTTTCGACATTTCTGGGACAACTCCTTTCCGTGAGGGTAGGGAATTGAAATTGGAAGAGTCGTCATAACGTGTGTTAGGACACCTAGAGCAATTAGCTCAAATAACCAGTCTACATTACCAAAGATCGAGTAAGGGCTCGAAATTACCTTGAGAGGAAGGTGTTAGTCACCCCTCAAGGTCCACAATGGTGGGTCCCGGCCAAACTTGAATTAAGCGAATTAGTCTAAAAAGAGAGAGGACAATTTGGACAAATACAATATTTAACTTACATTACACTGGGGGGGGGGGTACATGGGTGGTCCTAAGTTCTTAGCCTATAGGATCATTCCATGCAATGCTTTGCAACTCCTTCGAGTTAGGGTTTTACACATAGCATTAGCGCACGGGCTATCATCTCCTTTACTACCCAATTACTATCTTTAAGTTGTTACTTAAGCGTACTAGTTGATTCTAAAATGTACCCTATGAGTGTCCTACCCGTCCCCTACCTATGGCCCTGGAGGTGTTAGGACCTCTATTTTGGGATAGTTCTAGACCAATCCTACGTTACTTAAAAACATGAAATCTAGGCAACAAACAAAAACAAGTAAGACTTCAGATAAAGAACAAGTATGGGCTCACATTGACCTCCACACATAAGCAACAAAAGGCATGCAATTGAATCAGCAAATTTTATTAATTTTGGAATCCTATAGGCAGGATATCTATGTGAGAAAAATAAAGTGTAAAGACAATTTTATTAAGGCAAGCATTGGGACCTATTTGTTTGCCTACTGACTTTATTCGGCATGGATCTAGGCATTTCAGGCAGTAGTATGTCATAGTTTTTATGAAACGACCCGCCTGGTCGTTTTAAATAAAACTTTTCGTGCTTGCCTTAGCTAATTTATGACTTGCGAGGACGGTTGGTTGAGGATTCGTAAGAGTTTTGGGTGAAATATGACCATTAGATTCCTTAGAATTTTCTTAAAAGGCTAAGTTTGATGATCACGCCTAACTCTAGTCCTAAAAAGGATAAGCGGTCGCTGCAAATATAATCCGGTCTAAAAGTCTAGAGTCGAATCCCACAGAGAACTAAGTCTTAGCTGTATCTATTTAATATCACCAAGAAGACAAGATTGAACAATTTTCTAAATTATAAATATTGCGATTTATATTTCTAACTAATTAAATAGAAAATACTACAAAGCAGTAAAATTATCAACTAACAAAACAAAGGGTTGGAGACTAAATTAAGCAGGTCTAGAGTTATGATTTCCCTCGTCGTTGATTTTCTTGGTTGTATGTTTCTTATAGCGTTGACTTAGTTGCCTTTATCAATCATGAACTCTCCAGCTATCATAAATCTATCTCAAGTAATTATGATAATTTACTAGACACACTCTCTCAAGCTACGCTAGCTAGATTCGCATTACAGTTCACTTAGATTGCACCCGAAATATCGTTATCTCTAATCCAACCTCTAAACCCTCGGTTATGACTCTCGCCTATACTCCGGGAGTGATGTTGTTCAGACAACTACCTAAATATGCACTCTCTGTCAAGCAGATACATAATAAATAGGAACGACTAATTGAGGATCCTTTAACTAACCAAAATCAAAACGTAGTTGAACCAAATAGAGATTAACAACCAACTCAAAACTATATTAATATAACAACCAATTCATACACAACAGGTTTCACCAAAACCTTAGATTAAAAGATTTAGCTACTCAAAATAGTATGTAAAACTACAATACTAAAGTCATAACCAATAATGAAAAATAGGAAGAGGAAAGAAAAACTCGTAGAAGAATTCCCCGCCTTGCTCCTATTGTGTCTCTTATTTTTTTTCCTTGTTCTAAACCCTAAAAACTTATTCTTGCTCCTTTGGACGAAATAAACAGTTTATAGGTTGAGGGGATTGGTATTGAACTTCCAAAAGTACCCTTCAGATCTGTTTTTTCGTCTAGACTAGCGCGGCCGTGCTTAGCCAGCTCTAAGATCGCGCTAGTTGGGTTATATTCTGTCTCCGTCCACATCAGGTCCGCAGTCGCCGTTTCAATCGCATTTTTGACCCTGTTCCGTTTGGCATTTGGAACAATATAAAACATAAAAGTTGTAGCCCTTTGAGTTAGCTTTACAACCATATATTGTGGAACCTAAATGAAGTTCTGAGCAAAGAGTTATATCCATTTTACTAGATAGTACGCGATATGCCTATTTGATTCTTCATTCGCACTAACTATCATCCATTGACCCCCAAACACGATCCCGACTTAATTCCTTAAGCTTTTACTCAGACTTAAAAGCTCCAAATCACTTTAATTCATTCTATAACATCTACATAGCTCGAAATTACTCCTACAAGGCATAAAACACACAGTTAGCGCAAGACACTAGCGATTAAAGCTCAAACTCAATTAAAGTGCAGTAAATTAGAGTGTAATAAGCGAGTAAAATACGTAATTATAGCCTATCATCATTTGACTTTGGTCAACATTTTGAGCAAACGGACCCGGATTCATGATTTGACGGTCCCAAAGGTTCCGTAGGGAAATATGGGACCTGGGCATATGCCCGGAATCGAATTCCGAGGTTCCTAGCCCGAGTAATGAATTTTTATTAGAAATTGTTAATCTAAAGTGTTAAGGATTTAAAGAAAATTAAGTAATCATTGATTTCCTAGGTATTGAGCTCGTATTTTAGTTTCAAATCTCAGTACAGGTCTGAATAGACTTGCCTGTAAAATTTGGTGTCAATCCGAGTAGTTTTAAGGCATCTTGGCCTGTTGGAGGAAAATTAAGAACTTGAAGTTCATAAGCTTGGTTCGTTTGGTTTTAGGGGGTGATTTCTAGATTTTGCATTGTTTCGGGTGTTCCGAAGGTTCGAGTTGGTCTGCCTCGTGATTTCAGACTTGTCGGTATGTTCGGGCGGGGCTCGGGAACCCCGAGCGTCAATCGAACGTGGCTCGAGTAAAGTGGAAATTTTGGAAAAAGGCTGAAGGATTGCTGCTTCTATCATAACCGCATCTGTGGTTCTTGAACCACAAATGCGGCCCTTTCATCGCAGAAGCGGCCCAGACGGCCAGGCCAGAAAATCGCAGATGCGGCTCCCAAGCCACAGAAACGGCACTGTAGATGCGGCTCTGAGACCGCAGATGTGGTCCCAGCCTGCCCTCCCCTTTTAGCAGATGCGGTCTAATTCTCGTAGATGCGGTCCTCTGACCGCAAATGCAGAAATCACTGAACCAGTGAGGTTCATTAAAGACGGGTTTTAAACCCATTTTTGATACTTTTCACTCTCTCATTTGCGATTTTGGGAGCTTTGAAGAGAAGGTTTCCACTTAGCATCAAGAGGAAAGTCTATCCAACCTTAGTTTAATACTTGTATTTTAGGTATATTAAACACTAGAACTTAGGCAAAATCAAAGGCTTAAAGCTAAACCTAGGGGTTTAGTAAAACTTGGATTTAACCACGAAATTTGTTATGAAATTAATTAGAAATCATATATTATTGATCCTTAGGTTGTAGAGAACAACTTCCTTCGAAAAATTTCGGAATCCGGGCACGTGGGCCCGAGGTTAAATTTTAGGAAACTTGTGTTAATGGTTGGAAAGTTTCTTAAATAGCTAGAACTCGATCTTATGGGTCTATATTGATTAGTTCTTACTTTGTTTAACTAGTCTAGGATCGTTCGGCTTCGAATTGAGGGCTTGGACTTGTTCTTGGTATTTGAAGTGCACTTTGGAGCGAGGTGAGTTTTCTTTCTAACCTTGTAAGAGGTAATTGTCCCCATAGGTATAATAATTGAATTATTTGTCATTATATTCAGGGGCTACTGTTACGCCCTGAATATTACGTCAATATTACATCCTGCAGTATTATATTACGACGATGTTATGCTCTGCAGTAATATGTTACGATGGTGTTACCCTCTGCAGTAATATATTACGGTGATGTTACGCTTTGCAGTAATAAGTTACGACACTGTTGCATCCTGCAGTATTTTACGTGGAATTTATCGTAAGGTAATTGACATCAGTCCAAGGAAAAGATAATTTGGTGATTATAAGGATTATGCTATTTCACATGTGATTAGTAAATTCATGAAGGTGAAAGGGGGAGCAAGTCTAAGAAAGCGAATTTTGTCAAAGTTTGGCATTTTGGGATAAAATACGGCCCGAGCTAAAATACCCGGTATTTATGGACTAGTGTCACACAAGGTACTACATGGCCATGATATAAAGGTGTATAAGGTATGTGAAAAGTGAGTAATATTTTAAGTAATTCGGGGTAATTTTTAAATTATACGGGTAATTAGTTAATTACCGGGTAACAGGATATTACCCAGTTAACTAATAAGTGGATAATTTTTTTGGATAAACCCTTGAATTCCAACGTGGCAGCAAACCACATATTGGACAAATGACTCTTCATTCCATTTGGGTTAGGTGGCAAACTAATTACATAACACTTCATTCCTAATATTTTCAATACCAAGACACTTCAATCAAATGCCAACTTCATTTCTAATATATTGACTATAAACAACATTTTCATTCAAAAACAACACACTTCACTCATTATATGGAAACATGGAAATACTGATTGTATATTTGGATTGGACTAGCCAATCGAAATGGGTCAGTGGAAGACCAAAAATGATAACAAAGTGAAAGAATGTCCTCTCTTCCAAGTTGTATGCCTCTTTTTGCTCGATGTCATGTCCAATTTCTTAAAAAGGAAGTTCTATCATATGTCACACAAGAATAACAGTTATATGGTCCCAACTTTTACCGCATCATATGTAAATATTTCCTCTTTTATGTCTGCAAAGCAAAAAAGTCAGTCGTATCTCCATATGCTCTTCCGATGGATAGTAAACCATATAAGAGACAAACTTTCTATAGCTTAACCGTGTCATTGGAAAAGTTTCGCGAGTATTTGAGAAAAATCTTAGATGTTCAAGAGGAGGTGAAGTATTTAAATGTAGATGTTGTACAAGAGGAGGTTGTTGATACAAGTGCTGAAGTTTACAGGTATGTTAAGGCTAAACTTTTCCTTCATTTTGCATGATCTCGTCATTACAAAAGTTTGATAACGAGTCATAAAGAAAAAATCATATCCCGGAATTAACGTACATTTTGCTAGTCTCGCAAATTGCGTATATTTTCCTAGTGTTGTAAATAGTAATATTCTCTGTATGGGCCGCAATCCGACCCTATAATTATCAACAGGGTTAATTATTTTTCTCGGCTAAATGAAAGATTGATAAACGGCACGACCGTTCTTAATTAACGACGCTTAACGCCCGCCTAAGATGATCGTAAAGGCCACGGCCCTTCTGTTATATCAAAACTGACCCCTTGATGTGGGCCCGAGGACCAAAGGTCAACTTATGCAGTTCATATCTATAAATACAGATGGGAGAGGTAAAGAAAGGGGTTCCTCTCCTCCCCCATGGGGGCTCTAAAAGCAAAAGAGTAAAAATAAGGAGGAGAATCACAAATAAACCAGAAAAGTGGAAGATCAAAAGAGAATATGATTGTAATGCTCTGAACCTCCCTATGGGGAGGCAGACCACTCTATTATCATCAATAAAGATCATCCATATTTTCGGTTATTAGAAGAACTACTCTTAATTATCGTTTCATCTGTTTGATTCTCGATTTATTATGACTTGCTATGATAGGCCCATAATCTATGTATATTGTTTTGTATTCATAAAGTATGTAATAACTTTTGAGTCAAACGATTTGGCGCTGTCTGTGGGAATTTCCTAGCAAGCTCACGTAGTCTTTCCTGGAATCAAAAGCAGAAGAGATGCAAAAAAAAAAAGAAACAACCCAGATAGAGCAAGCCTGCTTTCTCTCTTTCCGATTTCCGATAATGCGGACGAAAAGAAGAAATCTCCCTCACCTCACGGAGGAGCCATACGAAGCATCCTCCGAACTCCCCGATGATGCGGGCCTCGATCCAAAAGCCAAGATTCGGGCCATGCGCCCTCGCCTCCAGCGAATCATAAAAGTTCAATTACGATTGAACTGGGACTCAGGCTACGCGCCTTCGCCAACAAAATTCGACTACGGCCGAATCGAAACTCAAGCCATGCACCTTCGACAAAAAGTTCAATTACGATTGAACTGGGACTCAGGCTACGCGCCTTCGCCAACAAAATTCGACTACGGCCGAATCGAAACTCAGGCCATGCGCCTTCGACAAAAAGTTCAGTTACGATTAAACTGGGACTCAGGCTACGCGCCTTCGCCAACAAAATTCGACTACGGCCAAATCGAAACTCAGGCCATGCGCCTTCGACAAAAAGTTCAATTACGATTGAACTGGGACTCAGGCTACGCGCCTTCGCCAATAAAATTCGACTACGGCCGAATCGAAACTCAGGCCATGTGCCTTCGACAAAAAGTTCAATTACAATTGAACTGGGACTCAGGCTACGCGCCTTCGCCAACAAAATTCAACTACGGCCGAATCGAAACTCAGGCCATGCGCCTTCGACAAAAAGTTCAATTACGATTGAACTGGGACTCAGGCTACGCGCATCCGCCAACAAAATTCGACTGCGGCCGAATCGAAACTCAGGCCATGCGCCTTCGACAAAAAGTTCAATTACGATTGAACTGGGACTCAGGCTACGCGCCTCCGCCAACAAAATTCGACTACGGCGGAATCGAAACTCAGGCCATGCGCCTTTGACAAAAAGTTCAATCACGATTGAACTGGGACTCAGGCTACGCGTCTTCGCCAACAAAATTCGACTACGGCCGAATCGAAACTCAGTCCATGCGCCTTCGACAAAAAGTTCAATTGCGATTGGATTGGGACCCAGGCTACGCGCCTTCGCCAACAAAATTCGATTACGGCCGAATCGAAACTCAGGCCATGCGCCTTCGACAAAAAAGTTCAATTACGATTGAACTGGGACTCAGGCTATGCGCCTGCGCTAGTGAATTCAACCACGAACCAAGATTCGGGCCATGCGCCCTCGCCTCCAGCGAATCATCAAAGTTCAATTACGATTGAACTAGGACTATACGCACGCGCCTTCCAAGTAAATACATCTGACTCAAACTAGCATCAGAAGTAGGTGTAATTCGGCCCTGGTCGGACCGCAAGGCCATGTTCTCAGTATCATGACCAGCAATCTGATCACGCCCGAACTGGGACTGAGGCTGAACGCCCCCACCCCCAAATGGGAGTCTCTACTTGATCACGCCAAATCAAAAAGAAAAGTCGTCAACATCCAAAGATCAACACCCTTACCCCAATTAAAACATCAAAGGTAATACGCCGCTCCCAAACGCGGGCGAAACAAACACAAGGCGAGTCCGGGAGACAAGTCCCTTTTATTCATAAAACAATCACAGGCTATTCCCGCTTACATCCGACCAAAATGGTGAAAATAAAAAAGGGGGAAGGGACAACAACACAAAAAAAATACAACTTCTAACAAGAAAAAAGGGGGGGAGGAATTATTCTCTACTCGGCGCCATCCGCACCACCGCCTGCGCCGCCTGCATATCTGCCTGCGCCATCCGCGCCATCGTCGTCTCCCTTTGCGCTCCCGCCGGAACCATCATCGATCCCCAGCGTTGCAGCGTCAAAGCCACACTCCATACGGGCTTCTCGAGCCTTTTGACGCGCCCCCTCGAAAGTGGCTTCGGACACGATGCCGGCTTCAGACAAATGTTTATATACATCCCGCTGGGCCTCAGCATAAACCCAAACTTCGTGAGAGTGACCCATTAAAGCGGACTGCTCCTGGATACGCCTATTCTCCTCCTCCAAAAGCGCGATCTGCCCTGCCGCATCTTGAGCACCCCGCTCTAAGACCCCGATTCGCTCTTCAAGGCTGCCCTCTCTGAAGGCAGCAGCAGACCTCACCAACGACAACTGAGATTCGTTATCACGGATGACCCCCTGCAACTCATCTGCTCGGGCCAAGGCATCAGCCAACCTCCGCTTTAAAGCCGCCACCTCCCCTTCCAGTACGGCAACCTTCCCACTCCACTCTGAGGTGACTTCCGTCACCTTAGTCAAACACAAACGCTCACATTCAATTGAGGCCCTCCGCCCAGCCTCGAGCTCATCATCCTTCCGACGCAATTGGTCCTCTAAGGCCCTTATGCGACCAAGC